>CP139508.1:291670505-291686364 GCA_021014915.2 Artemisia tridentata subsp. tridentata
GGGGAGAAAATTGCTCTAACTGTGCCAACTCTTGTACAACAACTCTTCAGGCAGTTGGATCCACACAGGAAGACAGGGGAAGATGGTCAGACACCTGATGTATCAATACCAGAGACTACTGAAGTTATCACCGAATTTGTGCCTCTTCAAAGCTTTATGCCTGTAACTACAACAACTTTAGCATTAGTCATCTCATCAGTTCCTCCCTTTGATATAAGTACTCCAACTCCTATTCTTACTGAAGCAACATCAACAGCCACAGTTTTCCCTGAGTCATCTTCTACAACACCCCAACCCACTGACAAAGGGAATGGAATTAAAGAAGGTGGAGACTCTCCTCCCAGGCTCATGATGGCACCCAGAGAGGTCAGACAAGACCCTGATGAACCAGTTCTTATTGAATACATCTTACATAATGGGAAAGTGTTCAGGGGAACGAATGAAGAAGTGGTTGCTATAATGGAAAAAGAAGACATGATCAAAGCTAAAAATGCTAAGTAAGCATGTTATTGCTAAAGTAGCCAAGGAAGTGATCAAGGAGACTGATCAAGCTATAAAGGGGGAACAGTTTTTGCAACTTCAAGCTGATATGATCAACAAACACAATGAAAAGGTCAAACTGAACAGCGAGAAGAAAAAAAAAACTATGAGAGGTATGTCTGGACCATGACCAAGACATAGGGTGAAGGTCCCATCACTGATATGATCATCCATGCTAACACCAACCCTCTTGCTATCACTGTCAAAAGAGGTGAGAGGGTATATGAGAAGAATACCCCATTCAAGTTCTCTGAGTTTGGCATCAAAGAATGGGACATGATGGGACCCATCCTGAGCAAGAAGAACAACAAGTGAATCCCTGACCTATTGGACGCCCTGACAAAGAAATATGAAGAATTAGAAAGGGTGGCCAAGAGTCTTGGAATTGATCATCAACAAGCTCTTGCATCTTAGGGTCTCACAATTCCTAAGCACACTAAGAGCATTGGAAAGAAAAGAAAGGCAGTAGAGCTGGAGCCTGAACGCTTTATTGCTGGACTTCACTGCCAAAGGCTACTCCCTGAAGGTGTCAAGTTTGTTCATAACAAGGTGATCAAGCACCCTGAGTTTGGGATCCTCTTCATAGACGAGTTTGGCCAGCAAGCATTCCAAAGGGTCAGTGACATACATCTAGTGGAGACCACAACATTATTGGCTTACAAACTGATGGCACTTCACTACAAGAGCCCTAAGAATGATGAGTTCATAGCACTGCTGGATAAGATGATGAAGGAGCGACCTGATAAGGCTGTGTTGTTAACAAAGAAGTCTAAGCTTGAGCTCATGTGAATTTAGGAAGTCTGAGTACTTAATCATAAACATTTTGGACTAGATGATATGACCTTTTGTAACTGATGAATAAATTGATGTTTTATGTTTATAAGTGTCCTTTACATGCTTTATAGTATCTTCAGTGTAAGAAGAAGTCCATTTGTTCACTTACACTGATCAAAACACTTAGGCCATATTTATATCCAAATAGGGGGAGACTGTTGGGTCCATTCAATACCCAAGCTTCCTTAAACAAGGATTTGAATAGAAAAAGACCTAAGTGTTAGAAAACCTAAACAACATTCAAGTCATAGAGTGAACAGTTGCTCAGTGAGTTACCTTCAGGAAGCTTAGGACGATTCTAAGAAGAAAAGCCACTCCATTCAGTGAGGCGGAACTCAGTGAGTGGCACCTAAGCCAAATAAGAAGGTGATGGGTTCAGTGAGTGATCACAATAACTCACTGAACCCCAAGACTCCTCAACAACTAAAAACTAAGGATAGAAGACTGAAGACTGAAGACTGAAGAATGGGCGGGACAAGGCGGGAAATGTTTGAAGGGATAAGGAGAAGTCCTTATCAGGCTGAAGTCAAACTTTCCCTGATAGGAAAAATGTCAGGACAGTGTTATCACTGTTCCTTGGAAAGCAGTATTGTCTTATACCCAAAATAGCTTCTTGTAACAGAGACAAAATAAGTAAGTATTTTGTCCTAACTAGCTTGGTCACCTTTTGTCTTTATCACAACGGTTGTAAATTACTTGTGTATAAATAGGAAATATAAGGTGGAGTAAAAGTTTGACAAGTTTGTGCACTAAATGCTTAGAAATTCACAAATAACTTTTACTCCTCCAAATAGCAACCTAGTCCCTGAGATAGCTCAGTAGGTTCAGTTTTGTTGCTACTTAATCTTAGCTTAAGTTTAGTGAGGAGTCATACCATACTTGTCATTCAATCCCAAGTGTTATTCCGCAAATACAATTCTTTGTTAATTGCAAATAGAATTAAACGTTGAAAATCTTGTGTCTTTTACATTACATTTATCTTTTAACAAAGTTTTTTTTTTAAATACATTACTAAGTCATGGAACACGGATAGTTTAACTTTTTAGTTATTAATATCAATGTGAAAGGGAACAACAAAAATGTTTATGTCACATTTGTGTGAAAAATATTTGTATGATCATTTACAATGTTTAATGTTCATTACTCATACCTTTAGTGATTTTGGTGTCAAGATGAAGTTTTACGACTAAAAACTTTGTTTACGTTAAGTTATGCGTAGAATGTTTTTATATTTTGTTATTATCAAAACGTAGAGAAAACGAATAACATTTTTAGACATTATTTATATTAACAATCTTACCCTTTTTCATAATGGCAAAACATAAACTCATTGTATGTAAAAATTTAGAGTTAACATGTTTTTAGTCTTCTCGATGTGTTTTACCACTTCTCCCCCTTTTTTGTCGAATCAAAAAGATATAGAAGTAAACAAAATGCTCCCCTTGATGTGTTCTTGATGTGTCATCGTGTGCAGGTAATTTTTGTATTCAAGTTTTAAATATATATTTTCCCGACTTTACCTATAACAAACACTAACGGGCAGTTACCCGATCGATGGTAAGCTAGTTGGTAAGTAGGGTGTCGATCACTAAGAGTAGAACGTTAACACTTTAAATCTATCAGTATTTTATTCCTATAAGTTAGTCTAATTAAACCTAATCTAACGCAGCAAAGGGATTTCAGCCTAAGAGACTGGCACATGTTTTAGATTTAATAAAAACTGTAAATGCAATGAGACAAATAACACATACAAGCAGAAAAACAGATAATAAAGAAAAGGTCAAGCCGATAGTAAGGAAAACGTATTAGACATTGTTTAGTCATATAAGATGTTTGATAAGTCTAAGACCTTAGCGACGGTACGCACAACCTGGTGCGGTTTGTCATAAATCTAGGCATCCCTAGACTCTAGATTTTCTTATTAAGTATTTTTCAACAGATCTAATCATGCCACGATTAGTCAAAATCCGGATAAAGTTACTTAATGATTATCAATTTATCATTTATCCCTTCTAGGGCTTACATTAACATGTTAAACAATATCAATGAAGTAATAAACGTAATCAAAACACAGGCTTGAGCTGCCTATCGAATTAGAACAAATCAAAACATCAAATATTCATTAAACATGGCAAATACCTACAGGTATTAGCCCATAATCTCAGTCATAATACAAGATAACATATTCAAAAAGATTCAAGTATAAATCAAATGAGAAAAATACGCTAATCGAACGATTAAAGTGTACTAAAATGAATTAAGTGAATTCTCCTATGTAATTATGCACTAGCAGGACTTTCTTGGTCTTCTTTATGTCTATGGTCTCGTACTTGGTGGTTCTGTGCCCTCTGAAAACTAGACTTAGGGTTTTATATTTATACTTTTCGAATACGGTCGATACGACGTATCGGATTAGTCCGATACGGCGTATCAAGGTAACTTCGCGTGGGGTCCAAGATTATTATAATCTAGAATATTCGTACACCGTTATAGTGATACGACATATGATAGATCTTCATACGGCGTATCAAGTCTTCAATATCTTGGAATTCTGGTGAAGTCTTTAAGATGGATAAGGCGTATGCTGTTGATGTCATACGGCGTATCAGGACTAAAACAAGCTCGTTCTTCATGTTGACCAAAGTTTCATATACGGTGTATCCAATAACTGGATACGTCGTATTCTTCAAAGTAAGGAAATGATCTTCATAATCATCCAAGTCTTGGTATACGGCGTATCTGTCTAGAATGATACGTCATATTCTTGTCTATTTTGTGGACTTTCTCGAACTTGATCCATTTAGCTTCCAAAACACATCCATAATAGCTAAATTTCATCAATTGCTTTTAAATAACTGAAATAGAAACATTTAAGCAATTAAGTATCAAATCTTATATAAAACAAGCAATATACATAGGATAAATGATGCTAATAATATGACCTTATTTAATGTCATCAAATATCCCCCCACTTGAACTTTACTTGTCCTCAAGTAAACTTTAGATTAAACTTATGAAAATGTAGCATAAACATCGTCTAGGATTTTTCTAGTAGCATTTATTCGTTTAATATCAATTGCACAACCAAACACCTCACAAAAGAGGAAAATGAAATCACTCAAATCACTTATCTAATCTATGTGGTAACATTTAAGTAATTCGCTCAATTGCTCAGTCGTGACGAGTATTCTATCATAAGCTTGGCAAGGATACACATCTCCGCCACTAAAGCTAAGGAGTAACAAGTCTAAGATGGTAAATTGGGTTAATATGATAAGACTTTGTTTGATGTAACTAGCTTATGTTCAAACATCTCATACATAAACATAATAGATCGCTAACGCGAATTCTTGATTTACTCAAACAATGGATGGTCACTAAGGTGGTAAACCTCAGATCGCTGGCGCGTTATTTGATCACTCAAAAATCGGATGGTCACTAAAATATTAATGCACTTGATATTCTCACGAAGCCATTACAATATCCTAATACTCAAAAGCTAACAACGAATAAAGTAATTTGGTAAGAGTAAGGATAATATATGGGAAATACATAAAATTGAGGTAAAAATAAAATAAACAAACAAATAGATTAAGTCCAAAAAAATGTGGTTAATTACTTCCCGGCCTTCCCTTGAAAAAGACACAAATTATAGACTAACTCACGCTTTAATACGGAAACTCACGCTTTAATAGGTAGACAAGAATTAGACTCAATGATGTCTTGATCATCATCTCAATAAAACAAACCTTAGTTGGCGTTCCCATAACGGCCAACTCCATTGCAATCCATAATAATAGTACAACATATAGTGGCGATATCTCCACTAATACTTAACTTTACATCGTTGGTTTATAATACGTATCAATGCCTAGGTTTGTGATTTGTTCACCCTCAAGGATCATTGATCCCGGTTAGATTAGTAACCGTACTACACTTGATCACGTAGTATTGGGGCTGTTAGTTTGTAATATTAGTTGTTAGAGATGATGACGAAGAAACCTTGTTTCAATAACAATTGATGTTTTGTTTATTCCGCTGCACATGTTATTGTTATCCCTAGTGCTCAAAACTATCCATGGAGTTATCTCAAACTCCAAAATCAATTAGCTCAAAATATAAAGTCGGTTAAGTTTAGACAAACCGATTATCTCACTTTCTCACTTTTCTTTTCTTTTTCGATTTTCTGTTAGTCAAATAAAAACAACTAATGGTGTAAAATTTTACCACTTCACCATCATAATAAATCTGGATTATTTTTTCATAAATTTCAAAACTTCAGATATAAAAATAATAATGATAGTAGTAAACACACGAAAATAAAAAATAACTATTATCACATTCCCAATTTCAATGTGAAATTCCCGACCTAACCAAAGATAAGTAACACACGCGAACACAGGAAATACACACTTTACAAAAGCAACCAACCACGGACTTTAATCTATAGGGTAGGCTAAGGTGTATAGGTGTACGATACAATTTATATTGGTGTAAGAAACGAAAGGAATGTCTTTGAGGGTTTTTCTAGGGGTATCTTACTCTAAAATGAGAGTAACAAATGGGTTTTACACGGGGATTAACTAACCAATGTAGTTAGTTAATATCACATAACATGTATAGGCTATTTGGGTGTAATCCTAGAAACTTACCTAGCTAGACAAGTCACTCCAATTATATCAATATTACTCATTATGGTGGTCTCGAATAGTATACCAATCCAAGTTCTAAAGTTTAGTCAACGGCACACTCATATTTCTGTGAAATTTTGGGTAAAATATTGGAAACGGATTAAGCTTAATTCTCACAATATGGAAATAAGGGTTATGTGTGCGTTATGCAACTTATGATTTCACGGCCTCACGGATTAGTATGTGATGAAAATAAATAGACGAGATGGTACATATAGCAACGACACATATTTTTCAAGTGTCATTGTGTGCTACTAAACACGCATAATGTTTGGAACATAATATCAGTTGTTATATTTAAACAATATCAACCTAAACACAATGTATGTTAAATAAAGTAAAATCATTCGTGTAACAAAAATCTATATAAAATTTTATTCAGTTATTACATAATGAAAAAATTAAATAAAAATAAGTGTGTGCATAGGTAATATAACTAGTATGTTAGTATAAAAAATTTGTTATAATTTTATAGAAAAATCTTGGAAAATATAAAACTATAAATTTATAAATTGTCGCAATATTTAACTTGAAAACAAATTATTAAAACATTATTACCCGTTCTACTATCTGTTCAAAATTTGTACGCGTACGAGTTCTAAAACTAGTTAGATGCTATACCCAAAATGGCACGTAAACTGACCGGATGTGGCCTTTTGATGTGTTGTTTTCAACAAGTCAATGAACCAATAGTTTTCGGTTAGGCCCTTTGATGCTTTGTTATCACAAGTTCGTATTCTTTTAAAGGTGCAATGCATATAAACAAGGTCACAACATATTGATCCATGTTCTTTTCATGTGTCTATCCACTTTAACGCTGGAACATACCCCTAAAACGTAGGCAAACATGATAACTTCTTGTGATGAACGTACTAAATGAAAATTCGAGAGCCACGGCTAATGACGAACGAAATATCCTGTCTACACATGCATAATTTTATTTATTCTGTTGTTATGTATACCCCTGACTCACTTTTTAACCTTATGACCCACCTTTTAATTCTTTTATTAACATTATAAGACATTTTTATCAGTTTATGTTCCATAATTTTTGTTTTTTATCAGTTTATGTTCTGTATTTTTTTGTTTTTTTTATCAGTTTCTGTTTCGTTTTTTTTTTTTTTTTTTTTTTTTTTGTCAAACTTTATAATTTTTGTTAAGTAAATTTTGTTTTGCAGTTTTATAATAATAACTAAACTATATAAATAAATAAAATAAAAATTGTAAGGGTATTGAAATCACTTTGGAGTGAGTATGTATATCCTAATCCGTTTACTTATAATAATTCATTGGTATCGAAAGAATCGTGCAAACTTAAACTTTAAAGCTATCACCTAACAAAATATGGTTGGTATTCGTTCATCCTTACGGGCCAACAAATACCAAGTATCCACTAAAAGGGTTCTTTTTGTTTGATGTGATTTTCAGATGGATTCACAAGTATGTTAAGTCACGTAAACTAAAAGGGTTCTTTTTGTTTGGTGTGATTTTCGGATGGATTCACAAGTATGTTAAGTCACGTAAACCCAAGAAGGGTATATAAGATTTCGGGCCAACAAATACCAAGTACCCACTAAAAGGGTTCTTTATGTTTGATGTAATTTTCGGAAAAATAAGTATGTTAAGTCACTTTAACCAAAGTAGGGTCTATATATAAAATATAAGATTATTTACGTACCAAACTTTATTAAGTATTAATATATTAAATGACCAATCATTATCCTTTATCTCCATTTGATCCAATGGACGAGATTAAACCCAATATTTTAACAAACCCATTTTCATTTTTCTTTTTAATATTAATATCTTTTAAACCGTTAATCGTTAAGCGAAAATAAATATACCATCATGAAGAAAACATTTAATTGTCTTTCTATACAAATGCACTTTGGTATACTTTCGACAAACTTATTTTTTCCTTTTTTCACACCTTTTTTTGGTTTTTACGTTTTTTTCCTCGTTGTTGAAACTTACATGAGAAATCACATGTTATTAAACACTAATTTGAATATTTCTAATAAAATCACAGGTGATTTTTTCAAAACGTTTCTGGATCTCCACTAATCTTACACTTCATTCGTTGGCCTAATCGCATGTTTGATACCTGTTTTGGGTTGGATGTGTTCGATGCATGTTGTACACTTGTTTTCTATGTTAAATTTAAGAATCTTTTGCTTAAAAAGGATCTGTGTTTCATTTGTTTGGTTTTTTATACGAAAGCTCACAATATATAAATATATATATATATATATATATATATATATATATATATATATAATATATATATATATATATTATATATATATATATATATATATATATATATTCCGGCTACCACAAGCAGCGATGAAAATAAGAAACTTGAATGTGAGGTAAAATTTGAGTTTAAAGATCCTTCCAGGTATTTCAGTCGATTAATTTCAATATTGTTCTAATTGTTTCATCGGATTGTTTTACGGATTGAATCAATGGTGCAGATTGTGAATGTGATCTTCGAGTTCTGTATATAATTTTACATATCCACATTGCTATTGAGTTATATGTGTTTTTATGTTTAATATGATAAGATGAATATGAATCATATTTGATATATGATGTTTATACTCGAGTTTTTTGTGTTTTGTTTAGCAGTTCTGATGAAATGACTAATAGGGTGTTTTCGTTGGTTGTGTAGCAACTCATATTTTTTAGGTTATTAAAACAATTTAATTTGAACGTTTAAATATTTACTATAACGTATGACCGTTAGGTTAAAATGCGTAAACCGGAAAACGACTTTAAATGTAAACCGGAATTAGATTAAGTTTAGTCTACATCAAACACGTGTCACACAACTTTTACAAGCATATTTTATTAGTCTGTGCATTTTATTTGTTTTTCAAGTTTTACATAAAATGCTTACGTTTTAAATTTACGTACATGCATGCATACAATAACCAACCCAATCCACCACCTTTGTATGTTACACATAGCTACACACCAATACTTATCAGAAATTCAAAAATAACCCCTCCCCCCCCCCCCATGTGTCCATATGGCCGGCCTAAGTAGGGAGAAAGAAACAATACACCCTTTTTATTTTTGAAACACAAAACTATCTTATTTTAGCTAACATGAGAAGTTAGCAATCTTGAAGACAAAAATTTTCCTTCTTGACCTTCATTCCACGCCCAACATGGGTCACAAGTGGGCATTGGTTTGCTTGATTTCCTAATTAGCTTATACATCTCCATGTTACTCCCTTTTTGGACCATTCAACTTTCAACTTCTTCATACTTAAAAAAAGGGCCTTTTGTTAGTCATATTTCTCACACTCAAAATACACACTCTCTCTTTTTCTCCTTGTTATTTTGGCAGCCACAACACAAGGTTTAAGGGGGTATATTTTGGTATTTTGAGCTTTGGATAAATTGGTTAAGGGTTTGGCTATTAATATAGTGTTTTGGAATTGCAATTAGGTTTTTTAGTTGTGATTCTTGGGTTCTTGTTCATCCACTCACTCACCAACTATTTGTAAGCATCCTGAACTCATTTCCATACTCATGCTTATATATCATTCCATTTTCTTTTATATCACCTACATATGCTTGTTTGTGCTGAAAATTTGAATTAAAGTTAAGTTAGAAAACATATATTCTCTCCCAGTTTTTCAGTCGTATACATCAATATAGAAAACCATCTTAAACATTTTTCTCAGCAAATACAATTTACACACACTTAGATAGGGGTGAGCAAACGGACCGGATGGACCGGACCGACCGACAAAACCGACCGGACCGGACCGGACCGGACCGGACCGACCACATTCGGTCCGGTCCTCGGTCTAAGCTTTTTGGCTAATTCGGTCTTCGGTCCGGTCGGTCCGGTCCGGTCCGGACCGACAAAAAACCGAAAAAACTTGCCAAATCTTGCCTAATTGGACCGGACCGACCGAAGACCGACCGGACCGAACCGGACCGAGACCGGACCGACCACATTCGGTCCGGTCTCGGTCTATGGTTTTTCCGGTTCTCGGTCTTCGGTCCGGTCCGGTTTTTGGACCATGCACACCAAATACAATTTACCTACACTTAGATACATGTTTTAGTATGTTCCCCGTTAAATTTCGTAATTTTTTAAGTTGATTTGGTATTTTTAATAAATGATATGCAATCGGTTGTCCAAAATCGACACAAACTAAGTTCCAGATTTCGTTCGTAGTAAACAGCCCCTTAGGGGCAATTTGAGCAACTAAGCCTCTTGAACTTTTTCTGGACAAGACCCTAACCTGATAATAGCAATTTGGATCGAGTCATGAGGATAAGTAACGAGTGAGATATGGCCTGCGGAAGTTGGGTTATATTTTCTTATTTCTGACAGACCCGACACCTGTGTACATTTTGAATTTTCTAGAAAAATTGGTGTAGAACAAAGACAAGTGGCTTACATATTTTGAAAGTAGACTTAAAAACGATGAATCTAGGATTTTGAAACAAGAGATTTCATTAGAAAATGAGTGAGAAATAGTACAATGAAGTCAAAAAATTTCTAACAGCAGGTCCCAATTTGATTTAGTATAAACCGACACCAAAAATATATTTTCACGAATCGAGGCCTTTAAATAATGAGAGTAGATATAATTACCTACGTTTAGAGAGTTTAATAGATAAAAGCAAGCTTAAAACGAAGTAGATACGTTCATATGAAGTCGAGAGTTACTTAATAAATAACACAACTTATTTTTAGGGTTTTTAAAGTGTTAAAAACGCGTTTTGAATATTTTTTCTTAAACTTCTGACTTACGTAACTTATTAAAACCTCACTACAAGTATATAAGGGTGATAAAACTTTGTAAAACTCATATGCATTTAGTACATGTTGCGCGTTTTTAAAACGACTTATTATTCTAGGTCGCTTTTAGGATTCTTTGTGGTTATTCTATGTAATACTATTCAGAATACTTTGATTGCTTGAGGTGAGTTTTATAGCACTACTTTAACTTGTTTACTATTCGTTTTGAAATAATTTGGGGGTGAGAATACATTGCTTGCTTTTACTTATGGACAAAAGTACTTAAAACATTTACAAATTACCTAAGTTACTACTTTCGCCGTTAAGTCTTCACTATCATGAACCGTTAATTACTTTGTAAGCGCGAATGTTGTGAATAGGTCTATTGGGAATAAACTCCCCCGTCCGGGTAAGTAGCGCTTACTTGACCGTAGTACTAGGTCAAACGGACGCATATCATTTGATGTAGTACATGTGCTTGGCAAGGCACCTGTTTGGGGGGATAAACAAACTAACTGTCAAGGCTTCGTTGTCATGAGCTTAGTGCAATTTTAATACCTTTCACGATCTTGTAAATATTACATTAAACATAGAAATCTTGTGAACTCACCAACGTTATGTTGACATTTTTAGCATGTGTTTCTCAGGTGCATAAATTGCTTAGTTTGGCATACATGGAGTCCATTCATAGAGTCGCATATTTTCATAATGCTTCCTAACAACGCTGGTCTAGATAAGGTATAGTTTTGATAATGTTATGTTAATGTGCAAAGGATAATATTAACTGTGATTTTTGTCATGTATTTAATATATTAAAATGTATTTAATATATTAAAGTAAATAATATTAGAGTTAATCTTGACATTTAAAAAAAAAAATAAACATAATTTTCTTAATATATCAAAAAATGAATAAAATTAAATATACGTGTCATCTTTAGTTACTACCTACGTCCTATAATAAGTGTACAGTTTCACTTTTCAGAGTCAAACTGGTTCAACTTTAACGTTAACTATTTTTGTGAGTGTTACATAATACTTGATGCAAACTATATGAATGAATTGGGTTTTAAGTGTATTTTTCATTGATATAATTTTTCATCAAATATTATATAATACCAAAAAAAAAAAAAAGGTCAAAATTGAAACAGTTTGAATCTGAAAAGTCAAACAAAACACTTTTTTTTAGACGGAGAGAGTACAATTTTGCAAATTTCCTTATAGTTATCGGGTTGGTCCATAATGAATATGAACACGTAAAGGCAAAATATCCTTGTACTAATGAATATGAACACATAAAGGCAATTTATCCATGAATTAATTAAGTCCAGTGTCCGAATTCAAATTCTCCATATACTTCTAAAAACTGATAACGACGCAAAACCACACACATTAAGACGATCCTGCCATTAATTTACTTGCTTCAACATGTGATTCTTTTATAAATTGTGAAATAAAATGGCAACTCCATCATACCCCACGTGAAGTTCAAAAAATCATACCCCACGTGTTACTCGTTTATATAAACCACCAAAATTTCACCAAAAATATATCCATACACGCATCCGCACACCTCTAAAGACCATGGTGACATCTACAACGACTAGTGACAAAAATGCGCTCGTCGTTGTAATGGTTCCACTTCCATTACAAGGCCATCTCAACCAGCTCCTCCACTTCACACGCCTTATCTCAGCCCACAACATCCCCGTCCACTTCGTCTCGACTGCGGCCCATGGCGGCAAAGCGAGACTACGATTAGAAGGATGGAATCCGAACATCGTATCAAACATTTTCTTCCACGAATACTATATCCAACCCTTTGAATCACCACCTCCAAACCCGAACTCGAACACAAAGTTTCCTGCTCATTTATATCCTTTATGCGAAACCGCGACCAATCTACGACGTCCCGTGGCCTCGCTTCTTCGAAAACTCGTTCCCACGACACGCCGTCTTGTCATTATACACGATTCCTTGATGGGTTCAGTTGTTCAAGACTTTGTTTGCTTTCCAAACGCGGAGACTTACACATTTCATAGCGTGTCCGCTTTTTCGATCGCTTTGTACACTTCTGAAAATGTTCGCGAAGAAATAAAAAAGTTGATGAAACCACAAACGCTTACGAAAGATCTTGTTTCGTTCGAGGGGTGCTTCACTTCCGAGTTCAAGAAATTTATCGCGACTCAACATGAGTACACAAAACTTAGCTCTGGGCGTATTTACAATACATGCAAAGTATTGGAGCAACCAATTTTGGAGTTACTAGAAATTGATGCACAAAATAGAAAAAGGTGTGTGCCAGCCCATGATCTCCCTATTAGCTTGTTTGACCAGCATGAAAAAGATAAATCTAACAAGACACTAAATAGCAATAAGTTACTTTGGGCTCTTGGACCCTTTAATCCTCTGGACGTAAAAAGGTCGAAACTCGAGAAATCATCGTGCCTCAAGTGGCTAGATAAACAAGCATCAAACAGTGTGATCTTCGTATCTTTCGGGACAACTACATCGTTTACGCAAGAACAAATCAACGAGATTGCAATCGGTTTAGAAGAGAGTAATCAGAAGTTTGTGTGGGTGGTTCGAGATGCAGATGAAGGCTGGGTTTCACGAGAAATTAAACTGCCAGATGGATACGAAGACCGAGTGAAAGACCGAGGATTAGTGGTTCGAAAATGGGCACCACAATTGGAAATCTTGTCTCATCGATCCATTGGTGGGTTCATGAGTCATTGTGGTTGGAACTCGTGTATTGAAAGTTTATCTATGGGTGTCCCCATTGCGGCTTGGCCGATACATTCTGACCAACCGAACAATGCGGTCTTGGTGACCGAAGTTCTAAAAGTAGGGTTAGTGGTGAATGAATGGTGCCAGCGAGAACAGGTAGTGGCAGCTGCGTCTGTGGAGAATGTGGTAAGGAGATTGATGGGTTCGAAGGAAGGTGAAGAGGTAAGAAAGAGGGCTGCGGCCGTGAGCTGCCGTGTTCGAAACTCTGTTTGTAACGGAGGCCTTTCTCAAATTGAGTTGGAATCGTTCATTGCTCATATAACTAGAAATTGAATTAATTAATCTTGTCATGACGTTTTCAATGATTGAGCTGGCTAAGTTGAAATTTCGTCCACCCCTTAACCTGGTTCTCATGAGGCGCTACAGAACCTCCACCGTCCCGGGAGACCAAGCAGGGCATAGTTAGCGGCATAGGAACCAACTGGTTCTCTTTTTTTTTTTTTTTTTTTTTTTTTTACGCAAAAAATGTTACCATACTATGAAAGTTACTTTCCGCTTTAAGTACAAAATATTATTTGTTCTGCGCATTGGTTTTCAGTTCACAGTAAAAGACCTGATATCACTTCTTACGTAAAATTGTAAAAACAAACATTGAAGTTAGGAAGCCACACGCCGTTATAGTTATAAGTGTGTTCTATACCTCCCCACTGTGAAGTTATACCATATAACATTTTTATAAGAGGGGATTGCTATATCCACATAGATTTTACAAAAACAAATACACACAAAGGAGGTGGCAACATGTGATTGATGTGATGAAAGAAAAAAGTCAGAAAGTGTATCAAATTACACCAATCACATATTGCCACTTACTTTTGTAGATTTGTTTTTGTAAATTGTATGTAGATGTAGCAATCTTCTTTATAACACATGACCATAAAAACACTCTCCTTTAAACGCATCAACTTCAAATTTTATCCATTTTATATTCAAAATGAAAAAGAAAAAACTTCGAGTAGCACAAGTTATAGTCATGACGTCACGCCTACGACGCAAGGGTAGTGAAGTTGAGGTCATTATATGAACCAAATTTCTCTTATAACGATGCCTATAACATGCCTCACCCTGATATCTTAAATACACACAAGTATAATATAAGAACTACATAAACATGATGTGATCATATATATGTCATTTCGGAAATTGTGACTCGTGTTATTTTGATTCTCCGCATCTTTTTAAAGACAGTTTAAATTAAATATTAAATCAATTTAATAGAGGATGATGCAGCGGTTACAGCCTCCCATTATAGCCCGAAAACAGGGCTCATGGCGCCGCCACCTGCACCGGCCATAGCATCATAGTCGCACAACTAAGGCTATAGCAGCTAATTTTCTGTGTTGTTCTTTTTAATTCAAAATTGTGTATATAACGGCTATTCAATGACTAAAATGAATGAGCTAAATACCCCAATTAACCATCTAAACAAAGAATTTAGTCAAATGTTTCACCATTTCATATACTTTCATGTATTCTAAAACATACACTTTCAACATGAGTCATTCCGATGAAGAACGAGAAGAGAAATTGTTAATTTTGCATGATTACCATAAACATTATCTACCTTTTGATAAGGATGAAACCGCTAATCTAGATACTTGGCGAGCATACTATGAGGTTATTTTGGCGACGGTTCAGATCGAGCTCAAACATATTTCATTAGTAGTTGAGAGTATAACTAACTAGGACGTTAAACCTATTCGCGAGCACCTTTAATCTTTTAGGTTATGGCGCCCAATGCAACGGCTAAATATAAATATTAGTCCTATAACGTAATGCGTTCGCCAAACGCCAATTGATGTACGGAATAACACCGGATGCGTTTGATGAATATTTATAAAAGTGAGAAAAAAAGTGTAATTATATAGGTTTCGGTTCTAGAGAAAAGCGTAATTAAATAGAAAAGTGAGAAAAAAATTATAGGGTAGAATTTGCAAACATCTCAAACTTCAGGGTAAGTTTTGAAACCCACCCACCCACCCTTACCTTAAAAAAAAAATAATAAAAATAAAAATAAATTCCTGGCAAAAAAAAAAAAAAAAAAAAAAAAAATCCCGCCAAAAGTTTTATAATTATGATGCACCTTTTTATTTTGGTGCATCACAGTTATAAAATTTGGTGCATTATAGTTATAACTGTGATGCACCAAAATAAAAAGGTGTATCATAGTTATAAAATTTTGGTGGGAAAATTTTTAGCTGAAAAAAAAAAACAAAACAAAAAACAACAAATTCG
>CP139508.1:291686387-291911911 GCA_021014915.2 Artemisia tridentata subsp. tridentata
GGATGTGTTGGTAGTACAACGTGATATATGCATACATAATTCTCTATAGGTTGTTGAAAGTATAAGCTCTTGTTGGTTGTCGTGATTCCCCATTGACATAAGGAGGAGACTAAATGCTCGTTCATTATCCTTTCTCTTGTGCTTTCTTAAAGTTCAATTTTTTGCGTTCCGTTCACTCGAAAATGCCTTCACAAAAACAAGCAACATGGATGGATTCTGTCAGTTAAGTAGGAGTAATACCCTATGTTATATGTTGCTCCATCCACCAATTGAGCCATAGGGGCGGTGTTGTCTACGACGTTGATGAACATTGGAAACTTGATGTAACAAGAAATGTTATGTTTAGTCTTTATTTTAGCTTGTGTTGAAGTCTAGGGGGTTAAGTGTATTTAGTCAAATAGCAATAGTGTTTTCCTTTGTTTCCTGTTTTTCATAACCGACTGAGAGCCCTTGTAAAAGTCGGTTTGTCCTTCCCCCTCATCTCTATAAAAGGAGGTGAGGGGGGAAGGGGTCTTGTACGTCATTCTTTCAATACTAATCAATAGTCGATTAGGGATATTACCTTGTGTGCTCTTTTCTTCTTTTCTGTCAACAACATATCTGCTGTGCGTGTGTCATCTTCGTGGTCGAGTTATCCGTGCTAGTAATCGGGTTGTTGGTCGACAAGACTAACAAGTGGTATCAGAGCTCAGGTTCGCGAGTTTTTCTGGTTATCTAGGATCGATCTTGAAGGTTGTATTTTTGCTGTTCGGTTTTCTGGAAGGAGCAGGAGGTTATTTTCTGTTTGGGCTACCAGCTAATCGACAACAAAAAGGTGCTTGTTGTTCAGGTTCTTGATCAACAAGGTTGCAGCAGGGTATTGACGGTTAAGGGTTCTTGGGTCTTCGATTGTCTGGGTTTGTGACAAGGTGTAGAAGATCTAAGGGTTTTGGTTTTCGGGTGTATCGAAGATCGGTTTATTTTTCTCTGGTGGTTGTGTTTCTTTGACGTGATAAACGAAGAAGAAGACCATATATCTTTTTTGTTATAAAAGATAAGGTCAACGTTTATGCTAAAAAAGAGATAACAGGTTCATGATAACTTCAAATTATTTATAAGGATAATATATATACTTGGTGGGAAAGTGCATATAACTTTAGTATATTATTATTATTATTGAATAATAATAGTTAGGTATCTTATTATTATTTTTCAATAAAGGATTAAATAATTTGAAGGGTGTTGCATAAGGGACTTTGTTAGTTTGTGATTGTGAGGTTTTTTTTTTTTTCACAAGGTTTAGCAAATTAATAAAGGGATTAAAGAATGACGGGAGCCAAGTTTGAAATCGAGAAATTCGATGGAACTGGTGATTTCGGGTTATGGAGAGTCAAGATGCGTGCTTTATTAATCCAACATGGATGTGAAGCAGCTCTGGAGGTTTTACCCGCAAATATGGATGCTACAGCGAAAACTGAGCTAAACAAGAAAGCTCACAGTGCCATGATTTTGTGTTTAGGTAACAAGGTTCTGAGAGAGGTTACCGGGGAGACGACTGCAGCGGGGGTTTGGTCCAAGCTTGAGACTTTGTACATGACAAAGTCCTTGGCCAACAAGTTGTTCCTGAAGAAGAAGTTGTATACATTCTACATGCCGGCTGGACGTACGATTTCCGAGCATATAGATGAGTTCAACAAAATCGTTCTTGATTTAGCAAATATTGAGGTAAAATTCGAGGATGAAGATCT
Organism: Artemisia tridentata subsp. tridentata; assembly: GCA_021014915.2. Classification (NCBI taxonomy): domain Eukaryota; kingdom Viridiplantae; phylum Streptophyta; class Magnoliopsida; order Asterales; family Asteraceae; genus Artemisia; species Artemisia tridentata. The sequence goes on from CP139508.1 coordinate 291,688,115, forward strand.
TGCTTTATTATTACTCACTTCTTTACCAGCATCATACGTCATTCTTTCAATACTAATCAATAGTCGATTAGGGATATTACCTTGTGTGCTCTTTTCTTCTTTTCTGTCAACAACATATCTGCTGTGCGTGTGTCATCTTCGTGGTCGAGTTATCCGTGCTAGTAATCGGGTTGTTGGTCGACAAGACTAACAAGAAACATGCCAAATCAACAAAAATCTAGCTAGGTAAACATTCTGACTGAGTGACCTTTAGCACCTCTTGTGTATTGTCCTTTCAATGCAACCGGACATTTTCCAATGCACAACGCATAAAATCAATGTCATCAAGCATCCCGGGAAACCCACAAACATGTTCATGTATTGAATATATACGTTGATGTTACATACGACGGATATGCATTTCATGAGAGCACTAAAACTACGCGAACATGTAGCATCGGGTCAATGCTTAAAAAACATAAAGTGTTTTGGAATAGGTTATTGAGAGAACACAAATATACCTTGGTTAATGTCGAGAAATAGTACTTTTCCGATCTTGTATTGTATCTTCGTTTGAAATATGACTGAGATTTGGACACATGATGCTTAAAAAGAACAGTAGATATAACCAATGTGATTTCAACCATATGTCCATCAAAATGCTTATAAGTAAGATATATCGATGATCGATATATCTATCTATATCTATATCTACTAAAAGATTCGGTCCCGATAATAAATGGGGAGTCTTAAAAGTTGAGTTCCATGAGTAAAATTAAGTTTCAAAGCATAAATATAGACGTTTAATACGACACTTCAACTTCATTTCGGTTGTTAGCGTAAGTTGAGTTTTTGTCATAAATGTAGTAATAAACACACTTCTAAATAATTGCTACAACACTTCAACTTCATTTCGGTTGTTTGTTTCCTGTATATACGTTTTTTTGGTAGAAACATTCTTTCATTTTCTTTTGTATCAAATGAGACTTAAGTATAAATAGCTCACTTACATTTCTCATGTACGTTTCATTCAATTGCAAACAAATAGTGAATATCCAAATCATAGAAGCTTTACTACTCAACATAGCATCTACTTTTGGTTATTGGAGCAAGGTGTCGATCTTCTTATAAATGTGATGATACGTTGCAGCTTTGATAGCCACAATATTTGTACGAGGCACAGGATCAGTAATGCAAGCAAGGTGTCGATTGATCTTCCATTAATGTGAGGGTTTGTTGAAAGTTTGATTGCGACAATATTTGCAGAAGACATACAATCGACACATTGTTACAAATTTGTAACTTTGATTTTCCTATTAATATGATGACATGTTGTAAGTTGGATGGCGACAATATTTGTAGAAGATAAATGGTGAACACATTCCGATATGATGGTAAGAATGTAACTTTTAGTTATTTTATTGAAGATTTATATATACTATTGTAAGAAATATTAACTTGTTATTACTTATTAACATGTGGTATTTGAAAAAGGATGCCATGAAAGTTGGTATTTTTTATGTGAAGAAAACTTATTCTGAAACTAAACAAACGTGAATACCGTCACTAGTACAAACAGAAGCAACGCAGGCGACTTTTTTGGTATGGTGCCGACGCCATGACGTCGGCATATTACGGTGCTGACGTCATGATGACGGCACCAGCTTGTCGTGAATGCCTCGTCGGCACTGACAATACCGACAAACAACGCCGACGACTAATCGTCGGTATAATACTAAATAATTAACGATATAATTAGCTAAACTAATTAGAGTCAACGAAAGTCTTTGACCATTCCTGTTCCGGCGTTAAACCATCCATTGTTATGTGTGTTTTTTGTGAGAATTTACGTGTTTTGTGATAATTTCATTATACGATATATATAAGTAAAAAATTGGCGGGGTAAAAAGAAAATTTGGCGGGATATATTACCGTCGACATGTCGTCGGCGTCATAAAGGAGGGAAAAAACCCCGCCCAATTATTCGCTATTATTCACACGCGGGTAAAGTCAAAATTTTGACCTAAATAATTACCGACGACATGTCGTCGGTACAATAACACTAACGGCAAAATAATTCTTAATCAATTGCTAATCCCACGCTAATCACAATTATTTTTTTGTTTATATACTGCCGACGACATGTCATCGACATAATATTGGCGGGTCAAACTCCCGCCCAGGTTTTCACCAGGTTTTGGAAAGTCAAACATTTGCATCATTATACCGACGACGTGTCGTCGGTATTTAACCAACTTAAAAATTCAGCGCACCGTCGTCGGTATTTAACCAACTTAAAAATTCAACGCACCCTTGGCTCGGTCAAGCCAGTTTTTTTGTCGTTTAGTGTGATATGCCGACGACATTGTGTCGTCGGCATAGTGCTCGTCGCCCGTTCTATGTTTTCTTGTAGTGCGTACGTACTATGAAAGATATGATAAGTGTTATTGCTTTTCAATTACAAATGTTCATGAAGGACATTGAAACTACGGGTTCATGTCTTTGTTACATACATTGTTATCCTAAATAACTCACTTCATCACCCAGTTATCGTGAACAATATTGAAACTTCATAAAACGTGTACAAATCCTAATTCCGATAAGCCAAACAAAGTATCTAAATAATATATTCACTCACTTGATAAATACACTTATGTTACCAAAAAATAATCTGTATGATTTGGTTAGACATAATTTCAATTAATATACAACGAGATTCTTAATTTACAAATAATCTTTATAAGTTTTGATACTTTTTACGACTGTCATGACACGCCGCATTTAGAATGTCAACAAAGTTTGTGTAAAAAAAACACATGACCATATTTTTATTTGATGGTAAAGAACACTTTTAATTGTATTGTCAACAGATAACAGATTCTACTACATTTTAACGTACGAGTAACCAACATTATTATTTGAAAGAGACATCACGTACACTGTAAAATGAATAACAATATGTTAACTTTCTTTTTTGTCTAACTTTTTAACACTAAAAATCAAACCTAAACTAACATACTTAATATGTGCTTCAAATTTGTTGTTTATAAACAGTAAATATGGTGAATATGTTGTAACTTGATAGAAATTCGAAGTCGTGTGAGTACACTTTCAGATCAATAAAATGGAGTGGATACCAAGTTATGATCGGATAAAATCGAATTTGATTCAAGATTAGTATGTATTTATGTTTGCAGAATTCGTGATCAAAAAGAAGTTTTTGATCAATCCCACTTTTTTGTTATATCTTCCTATCTATCTCTATTGAGAATATATCAGATAGTTGTTGGTTCCAAATGGTTATAAACGGTTAATAAGAGTCCAAAATAACTGTAAAACAGTTATTATTAAAGTATAACAACTAGCAGCAGATTCTGCACTAGCAGCAGGATCATGACCACTAGCAGCAGGATCCAACACTAGCAGCAGGATCCCTAACACTAGCAGCAGGATCCAACACTAGCAGCAGGATCACTTATACTACCAGCAGAATCACAAAGCTAGTAGCAGATCTAGCCGTACTAACCCATAACCAGCCGTACCTTTGAACCTTACCTTTGAACCCAGTTAGCCCTGTCAATATGCAACTAAGTGTCGACCCTTATTTGCATATTAAACACAATTTACTTTACACTAAAATACCAACACTTTTACGAGTAAATGTTGGCTGTCTAAAAAAGTTGAGTTTTAAACATAAACAAAAGTTTAATTGTAAAGAAAAATAAAACCGGTGCATCGCACAGGTCCGAATGTCTCGTTTATCTTATTTTCCAGACACAACGTGCGTGAATTTAATATCTAGTTTTAATTAATTTTCAATTGTGCAAGAACTTTAACACTCTGTTCCCGAGTTCTTATTTAGAGAGAAGAGAAGAGAAGTGGAGAGAAAACTGGAAAAAAAAATCACGTTTCCGAGTTTTTTTTGGAGAGAATAGAAGAGAAGAGGAGAGAAAATTATGCCAAAACTTCTCTCATAATCTTCTTCCCAAATTAGGATGATTTGAGAGAAGAGGTTTTAAAGCCATTTTTTTCTTACATGCCCTTTCTTTTCTCTTCAACTAGGGAACACAAAATTAAAAATATTTTTTTTTGCCTCTCCTCTTCTTTTCTCTCTTGATTCCTCTCTTCATTTCTCTTCTTTCCGTTTTATACTCGGAAACGTTTTATACTCGGAAACAGAGTGTAAGTTTTATAATTAAATAAACTCTGTAGCTTTACAAATATCTTTGGGGGTGGGAAACGCTGTTATGAATTTTTGGTGTGTAATTGTGTAAGGCAATCGCTTTGATGATCTTAATACCCTACTTGGTGCCCATCTTATTTCATTGCATAATGTGATAAAATTTTACTTAATATAAATAGATCATTTTCTGTAGTTTTGGGTGCATGAGGCAACGAATTAATTGGAGGGTCCAGCCGACAGCGCCATCATATATCTACTTGTTCTCATTTGTGTGCTTCGAACTTTACTTTTAACATAGGTTTCGGAACTTTTTAAGAAAATGAAAATTCATTGCTGTGTGTGTTTTCTGTGGTTGACAATTCTTAGGAATACACGATACCGACATGGGATTAAACCACAAATGCCTTGGACTAAGTGTAATCGTGGGCAAACATGACCGTGGTTATCAATTATATATCATCGTCAACTAAGCTTTTTTTATTTACAAAATTCTTCATGACCAACTTCGTTTGATAAGCAATCGCGGTCACAACTTTTTTCCATTTTCATTTTTCGAAATACTAAAATTAAAATTTCAATAATAATTAAAAAAAAATTATATTAATAATTAAAAAAAAAAAAGCATTACAATAAAAATTCAAATAAAATGAAACAAAAAATTAGTGTTCATTTGTTTGGCGCAAAATGTGTTCTACTAAATCGGCTTTAAGGCTTAGATGATGTTCCTCTTTGACTAAAACTCTAAAAACTTGTAACGTGTTGCTCTCCTGGATAAATTTCAGAAGAGATTACACTCCCTTTGTCTTTTGTAATCATATTATGTAATATGATTCATGTATACATCATATCCGTTATTTTCTTAAGAGACATCAGCCGTGCGGGAATTTTTATTATATCCCACTTTTTCTACAGCACGCCAAAGGCTCATTCCACATCTTTTCTTGTTGCTTCATGTGCTTGATTATATCTTATTTGCTCAGTATCATTTGAGTCTAGCCGTGAAATAGACTTAACAAGAACAAACTATTCTTGATATATCCCATCAGTAAGATAATATCCTCATTTATAAGTCACGTCGTTAGCAACAAACGGAACCTCTACTGCTTTCCAGTCTTTAGATCGTTGAAAATAGGCAATTGACGTATAATGTTGACGTCGTATGTTCACCCGGTAAACGCCAAAGAACGCATGCCAAATCCACAGTCTTGTAAGGCAACCGCTTCCAGTAAAATGAATGAATGTGGCCCGTGATCACACTTAAAATATTTAGCATGATATGCATTTGGGCAATTACCCCACGGCTAACCCATACAATAATTGCTTCCTAACATCCCATGAAACCCATGTTTCTAAAAGCATAGAGTTTTTCGACATTAGCATAAGTAGTCCTTCGTAAAAACTTGTCTCCGTATAATTCTGTAACAGACTTACAAAAAGCTAGGAGAGAATCACGGGAAGTTTTCTCCCCCATTTGCATATATTCGTCTATGGGGAAATGTCAACTTTTCCCTTAGAATCAATACCTTGTTAAAAATACGGTACATTATCAATTATTTCCTAAACAATGCTTGTGAATGGTGATGGGCTCATTCATAACTGCTTACAAAATAATTTTTCATCAAACATTGAGTTTTCTGAGAACTGAGCGGCCACTAGATGATCATGAGCACCACAACGATCTATATCTATCGTGTTACGATTAGTAGGGGTTTTTGAGATTGTAGAAGTGGAATCTTGCAAAACCATACGAAGCTCTTTTGAGATTGTAAGGTTTTCACGTCAGTTTCTCATGTTTTTATGTAGGTCTTGAAAATTGCAGAATTTTTAGCTCTTGCAATTTATTTGTCGGCTGAAGTGACCAAAACATAGGCGAAATACAAATCTCAATTAAATTTACAGTGAATCGTGATCAATTTGAGGTTCTCTTATTGATTTGATCAATATTAGCGAAAGAGTAACTGGGCAAGATGATGACATTCCAGTCATGTCAATGTGCGTTAAAAAAAATTGATGTGGCGCACATGTGGATTTTTCAGAATTTTTTCGACGAAAAAAGTATCGTGTTTACAAATTAGAACAAAATATGAAAATTGATAGACAAAATGTAAAACAGTTTCAATTCACACACCAACACTGCTTCATGAAATTTCGTTGTTATTCTTTGACCCGAAACCTAATATATGTTATTTTGTTTTAGATTAAGGGGTAGAGATCAAATTAAATGACAAAAGTCCGTGAGAAAGCTACAAAGGCTTAAAAAAATAAAAACGTTGGCAAGAAAATTTGAGAGTTTTTTCTAAGATAATGGATGTGGGTGCATCAAAAAGTTGTGAAGGTGTTTTTTCTAATTTTGCTTTTTTACACACCTTTTTTAATACAACCTTTTGATGTACAATTTTTTTTTGATGCACAAAATTTTTATTTTTATTATCTTATGCACTGTTAGATCATACACATAGTGATTCAGTGCTAGTGTATGTTTAGTGCGTGTGAGATTCATGTGTATGAAGAGAGAGTTTAAGAATCATCCTCAATAATGGATTATCATTAATGAGCCGCGAAAGTGGCAAGAGTAACAATTAAACCAAATACCTCCAGTCTTTATAGTGGTTAGGTAGAATTCAAAATTGTCATATCTAGTCCCTGGACTTTTCTAGAAAACTAGATTCCTTATTCTTAACAGTCATAGCCAAAAAAATATGTTATACACCTTATTCTATTGTTGTATTTTTCAGTTTTCTATTACAAATAAATATAATGTAAAACTAAATCGTCAACTTCCTTCTTGACGTGTCAATACGTTGTCTTCACTCCAACACCAGACAATCTTTCTCTATCTCCAATATACATCTCTAATCTTCGAACCACATTTGTGGAGACGAGAATATCGTTCAACTTATCCAAGTTGTTGTCTAAAAAACTTCCTGTTTGTTGAGGAAGAAGATTATTTTCCGGATCATACCTGTCTTTGTGCTTTCTTGTCTGCAGATTAAACAATATCATCATTAGCATTCCATCTGCATAATTTTCAACTTCACTAAACCTCAAAAAAAATTTCTTATTATGCTCATTCTGTTAAACAACTCCAAACTCTCGAATTATGTGTAGTGAATAGAGAATATGTTTCTTGATTCCCAACAAATGCTTCTTATGGTTTAGTGAGGTTAATCTTCTCTTGTTAACTTTCAATAACTAGCTTGAAAATCGTAAGTTCGACCATAAGGTACAAAGTGTCTTAAATACCGACTAACTCTCTTGTACGCTTCACTTTCATCCTTGGTCATCAACTTTACTTTGTGATTCCAATCCCTAAAGTGATTATACACGACTTCAACTTCATGTATATGAAAATGTGGAAAATCATATTCAGAAAATCGACATGTAGACCAATCCCTTTTTGCAACCGTGAAGAATGAAAGCTTTGTTGATAACTGTCTCATAATCAATCTGCTTTACAGTAAGAATTTCTGATATGATAACTTTAGGCCGTCGTTTCGACTTCATAACAAACAAGTATGCCCTTTTTTGAAATGCATTCATACCGATCAAATTCTTATCCATAAACGGCTAAATGTCGACTCCTTTGTTGAAAAACACCCTTGTAAACTTATCTTGAAGAAATGGCCTTCGTCCATGTGTTAGTCACATGCATTTGACGAAGAAGACTTAACATTTGGATATTTCGAAAGAAGAAAGTTTAGTTCGTTGTTGTAGAATACTTTCTTTCATAGGTTTCTTCCAACACTAAGATTGTATCTTTTCTTGACAACATTTTTCTTTATATCTTATGGCATATCATTCAACACTTGATCATATTGATTTCTTTTCAGCCCAACGTCATCATTTTATCTTAACAAATCCGCAATCTCTTTCTGAATCTGAGCTTGTAGTATATGCATAAATCTCACTTAGAAACCCAACAACTGTTTTTACATATTCCAGATCTTTAGCTATCATCACATTCGAAAAATCACTTACTTCCCATAAGTCTATAAGAAAAGGAGTTGTAACACTTGTAGCTTTAACTTGTTTCCATAGCTTCAGTTGTTCTGCCTCCTTTTGACTTGAACTCTTAACAACCCAAACTGACTGTATAACATTCACCTCTACAGCTTCAATCATATCACTATTCTTAGGTGCCTTAAATGACCTTTTCCCTTAAACATCTTGACCCTGAGTGCTAATCCCTTCTATATTACTCGAAACCAAAGCATCAACATTTGCACGCTTAAGTCCTTGCTCCCCATCGAGGATCATCATGGGGTGTTTTAGTGATAGTACGAGCTTTTACTTTACCCCTTTCATTGAGACTGGCTACATCTTTCGCTAACCCCTCATATACGGCTGTCAACCCACTAATTGAAACATCAACCTTATCTTACATGTATTCCAAATCTTCCCTAGTTTCTGGTGTTGTGTCATCATATACCACATGACTGAGTAACTCTGTCAAACTCCCTAGGACTCCCAAAAATGTGGTTGATCAAGTATCTTCGCATGAAGCATGGAACAAAGATCTGCATACGAGTACTTGTGATGTCCGTTAGGTGGAAATGTTGATGATGTTGTTCATGAACTTGTAGGTGGAACTTGAGCTTTCCCAAGGTGCATGCAACTTAAATCAAGGAATTGTTGGTCCATAAATTCTTTCATCTCTTGCATGGCACTCTTGAAAAATCCCATAGTCACAGGTATGTTGTCGGTTACTGACTGATACGTGAGATCAGGTCATAAATTTATAGTGCTCGTCTACCTAATGATCCTACACATATATTGATGGGCAGTTGATGTGTCGTTTATAGTCTATTTATTTCACCAAGTTTTATATTTATATTTTACCGAACTAACCTATAGAATAACACTAATGGGAAATGTACCCTATCAATGTAGCTAGTGAATGGTAAGTATGAGTCGTTCGCAAGGAGTAAGTGACTTTTATGTTAACCTAGTGAATTTCTACAGCTTTTAAAGGGGGTTTGTATTTTGATTAATTAAACTACATAAACAAGAAAATAAATAATTAAACTACTAATTATGCTAAGGTTATGATCAAGCTGGGAAGGTAGTGCTAGACATGTCACTTCTACTACAATATTAATTTATCCGTTTATTCGTGCAATGATTTGACGTAATGCATTGGTAACATGATTGCGTGGTTTTGTAACCTTACAACAGGTTTTACCTCTCGAGGGATCTCAAGAGGCTTACAACCCCACCAGGCAGTGTACCTGACCGATGTAGTATAGTGTAGTGGTAAGTACGGGGGATTGATCGTTCTCCACAGGGAATAGTGTTCGTTAGGTATGAAAGGCTACTCTAATTAGGTCTAAGGGTTGAGGAAGATTCTTTTTGTATTTTTATAATTTTATGAAAGCAAGTAAAATCTCGAGTTTGAAGGAGTGGGCGGAATTAGTTGCTAGTCAACTAACCCAAATGACTACGAATGCAAATAAAATAAAATAACAAAAATGAAAAGTGGTGAGAAACTTATGTGTAGAGAAATGTGTTTACTTAGATTTCCTTACTCCCTAACTATCTTTTACCGGTTAATTAGTGTGTATTAGTCGCGTGGATGACGGGTGTATTCCTTAATACCATTCGTGGGGTGGCGTACTTACTTCCCCAAACTCTACAAGCTCCTACTTCACTCCTATGTCGAGCCGGCTAGGAAGCTCCTAACATGGGATCACTAGAATTCGCTTGTGCATTAAATACAACCATAAAAACCTTTAGTACGCGTTTGGTTCATGTTTCTTAAGACGTTCAAGCAAGTTACCGAATAGGAAGTTAGCCAGTTTTCTTAAGCCTAACATAGATAAACAATCATCCAATACAACTAACAACACACTAACAACCAATAATCAATAGCTAAGTTTCATTAGATCTAAGCAAACACAAGATAAAATTAGCCTAACATGTTAAACAAAAGACAAGCATAAGATAGAATCAAACAACACATAGACATATTGAATGATTAATTGATAACTTATCTTTCAATGAAACATGGAAGATCTCAAGGCAAGAAGCCCTGAAAAAGTAGCTAAAATCGTCTTAGGGTTTTATCCCAAAATTCCACACACTAAGCTCTCCTTAATGACAAAAGATTAGAAAACTATATATAGATTTTTGGATCTGACGGCGTCACCTTATGGAGTGTGACGCCGTCACCTCGCCGCTTTTAGGGTTCCCGGGTGACCTTCTTGACGCCGTCCCTCTTTAGCTCTTCAAAAATCCATTCTGGCTTATCAAGGCTTGACGCCGTCTAACCCTGAACGTGACGCCGTCCCCTTATGATTTAAGCCGTGACGCCCTTGATTTAGTTAAAGCGTGACGCCGTCAGAATTCACATGCTAACTCACTGGCCCGTCATGAGTAAATTTCACATCCAACTTTTCTTGCCAAGGCATGACGCCGTCCCATGTTAATTGTGACGCCGTCAAGAGTAAATTTCAGCTGATTTTGAGACTTTGTCGTTTTCTTCACTTTAATGCTCCAAAAACGTCCAAAATGCCTCCTTTTCCAGATTTCTCCTCAAAAGTACCTAAAATGACAAAAGGAACGATTTAGGGCAATATTTGATCAAATAAATACGATTTCGGGCTTAAATGACCCCTTAAAAGCGGTACACTTTTCGCCTCATCAAATACCCTTACACTTGAGATTTGCTTGTCCTCAAGCAAATGCGCTTTTATTCTAATCAAAATACAAGTTAGGGGTCATTTAATGCTAACATAAAAGTAATTACAACAAATAATCGTTCCACTTCAATCATAATAAGCACGGAGATTATATACTAGCACCTCACAAGTAGTGTTTAGATACTCACATCTCTCAAGTGTCATCAAAATAAATCTCATAAATGAAAACGGAAAATATCTCTCACTACCTGTCATAGCAAATAGATTACCATAGGCTTGGGAAAGGATCGAAAACCTCCTCCACTAGGCGTAAGCACCTAAGATAAACTATCAAAGAGGGCTTTTAAATGGGTTATAACGTTAGGTGTAGGGAAAAGGAAAACACGGTTTTGTTGGATACGGGATATTTTACTGGTGGCGAGTTAAAGATCTTGATTAATTACATGTACTATACAATGTTGCTAAGCCAAGACTCGACTCAATCTTAAGCTAGAAACAAAATAACAAAATAACAAAAACATAAAAATAAACATAAAATGAAACGGGATGGTAGTCCGTATGTTTTTTCTATTTTTTCATTTTCTCATTTTTTTGTGTTTTTCTTGATTTTTTTTTTTTTTTTTTTTTTTTTTTTTTTTTTTTTGCATACACTTTTGCCCTACCATCCAAAATAATACATCATAGGGGCATTGCATTCCCCTTACACTTGAATTTTTACATAACTTTACAAATACTAATCTAATGACTCGAATTAAGATAATTGAAAAACTTGGAGTACTTTTAAAACATTTAGCACATATGGGGGTAATAAATGATGTTCATCCCCATTACTCCATTATACTAGTACTTTACCCATGAGTCCCAATTGTCCCAAAACAATATGTACAAGGATATGACTCGACTTAGCAACCATGTAATCAATTAGATAATTAACTTGGGTTTAAACAAATGTTGTCACAATAATGCACTAAAAATGAGTGCATACAAGGTAGGCTAAGGCGATTTGGGTGTACATTTTAGTGGGGTGTAACAAATTCTTCCTTTAAGTAAAATGCTTAAAGGTCGAAACGAAAAGATAGGCTCTGAGGGGTGTACTAGGGGTATCGTGTACTAAAAATGAGTACAACGCAAAGGGTGTGGGAGAATTACTTAACCAATGTAGCCAAAGTAATTATAACAAAAACACAGGTGTAAAACAATGGGTTAATCCTAATGCCTCTTATCATGTAGTAAATCTAACTACACGAATGTAGTCTCACTTGTGGCTTCGGAATGGTCCTAACGCAAGTTCTAGAATCTAAGTGCTACCGGTACACACATCATAGCATAAATGCTTTTCCTACCAATTCTAGGGGCGAACCTCACATATTTGGGGGTGGAAAATTTTTTAGTGGTACGGTTTTGTGCTAGTCATATAACTCCTATCCGTGAGACGCTCATTAAGATCAAAGTTTCACTCCTATATGTTGTAAAAAATTTTAAATTTGGCACTAAAATTACCTTAATCAAGTATTTCTCTCAGTTTTATTACACATCTATTATCAAACAAACAAAAATCAAGCGCAATTGTATTCTCTAAAATCGTACTTTTACCCTCCCCTTACACTTAAGATGAACATTGTCCCCAATGTTCAAATAACAAGATGTAAAAGCATAAAGTAAAAGAATGAAATCAAATACTCCCCTGATTCGCTCGTTGGATAGTGAAATCACACGGTTAAATCTTCCTCCAAAGAGAATGTTGAAGCTTCATGACTAATGCATCGCCATAAGATTGATTCCATAAACATTTCCTTGTCCAAAATAACCTGTTAACCTGAGAAAACAAACACGAAAACCTGCATAACATCGGCGGGATAAAATCTATATATAAGGATATAATGCTTGTGGAATGATAATTTTGCAGATTCCTGGAGATTATAAGTTGGAGATTTAATAAAAACTTTTTATGAAAACAAAACTTTCAAAAATTTCTGGAAATTAAATCTGACGCCGTCAGGTTATAACCCCTGACGCCGTCAGAAATGACCTGACAAAAATTTTCGTTTTAAGTTTCCGGGAAATTTCTGGAAAAACCTTTACCTTACTTCCTGGAAATCCTGCAAAACATCACTATGACTCGATACAAGCATTTGACTCAAACAAATACTAATATGTATGCTAATTTATTATTATTACGATTCATGTTCATATGTGTTCTAATAAACCGATTTAGATTTCCCTTACACTTATCTTTTGCAAAATACCTTTATATGTAGTTAAGACGAAGTTAAAAACAACATAAAGCATTTTCACAAATTACTTTTGAACATGAATCAATACTAATAAAAATTAAACACACATACGGAAAATAAAATCAAACAAGCAAATAAATAAACACACAAAGCAAATAAAACAAATAAAGCTTGGGTTGCCTCCCAAGAAGCGCTTTTCTTTATTAACGAGTCTTGTAGCTAGACTCAAAGTCACGTACATTACGTGACTCCATCATCGGTCACGGTTCCTAGGCCATCCTCCTTCGATCCTCTATCAAAATCACTTTCATAGTAAAGGCATTTCGGGTCCACGTGATCAAAAGGATTGTTTCGGTATTTAGAACTAAGTTCCTTATCGTGCTTAAAGAATCCGCTTGACAGGTCAAAAGTGTCCTTACATCCCCTTCTCACATCATCATCACATAACACGAGTTGGGAACTTAACCTATCGAGCCCTTTATAATCATTCTCCATGAATTCTCTCATCTTGTAAGGCGTTTGGTACGAGATTTCCCTAATCCCATCGGTGAAAGTCATGATCCCATTGAGCTCGTCCACAATCAAGCTTGTGGCCTGGCAAAAAGGTGCCCCAAAAAAAACTTGTGATAACCCGGGATCGATGTACTCTTCGATATTATCGACGATTGCGAAGCTCATAGTGAATGTCATATTTCCTACAAACACCTGTACATCATCATCTATGCCGATGTCGTCCTTCCCTTTATGAATCATCCCCCATCTGCAAACGTTGTTATAATGAAACAAGGACATCACATTTTTGGGTAAACATGTGTCAATGTAGACATTATAAAAATGCTTGTGACCAATCATGCAAGGTATTTTGAGATTATTTGGATCATGTCGCTTAATTCGGCCAGGCCTTCTACCGTGTAACCCCCATGTGTTGCTACTCGCTGATGGTTGATACTCATACACTTCTTCACAGCCATCCCGAAAAATCACTTTCTTGACACCATCGGTAAATAATGCACTCCTATCATCCTCATCGAGTATCACTCCCGTTGCTTTTATGAATGGTTTGCCTAGAACAAGGCCAGTTAAGGGTGGGCTGATGATAGGGTTCATGTTATTAATTACAGTTAACTCGATATGAAAGAGGAACTTTTCTATCACAATTGGTACCCTCCTTATTACCCCGATGATATTAGACCCTTCATATTTGACTTGTTCAGTGAAGGCTTCATTATATAGAGAAAGGGATATTGCGCTTATAGAAGAGTTGGGGTTTATGTAGGCATCTTTTATAAACTTTTTCCTAGTGGTGCAAGAAATCTTAAAGACCCTAGGAGCGCCATCCTCTATTCTCTCTCCGAATCCCATAGGCGACCTTGCTGTGCCCCTCTCAAGTTCCTCTACCAGGGGGCGGTCCAGCAGTCCTGCAAGCCCATGAGGCATTTCGGATTTCTCTTCCGAGCCCTCCTCATCACTCACCTTTATTGTACTCGAGTTCTTTGGTGAGTCTAGATAGTAGTCGGGCGCCTCGGGTTTCTTTTCGGGAACTTCACCCTCCATTACATTGTCCACATTCTTGGCTGTTTGTTGGTCCAGATTTGGTTTAGGAACAGGTATTGTTGTAATGGTGTTCACGAAGTGGAGAGGTTTCGAAGGGGTATGAGTATCTCCTGTTTTTTTTTTCGTTTTGTGATATGTATTTGAAGAGTTTACTAGGGTGCTTGATTTTTACAGGAGGGGGTGTTTGGTGGGTTACCGTAACAGATTTGATCTCATTAACTCGTGCCAACTCACAATTTGACCTGCCAGCAAGGCGATCATTGATAACCTTTAACAGGTTATCAACCTTGTTGTTCATATCAACTTGCTGTTGTCTGAATTGATTCTCAAGTTTGGAAAGCTGTGTTTCTTGAGAGAGAATGAATTTTTGCAGTGATTCCTCGCGATTTTGTTGTTTATGCGTGTGTCGCTGAGGATAATGTTCAGACCAGGTGAGCGGGGTAGAGTCATTGAATGATACGCTACGAGTTTGGTTCCAACTAAAATTTGGCTTATTCTTCCATGCCTCATACCCATCTTCGGAATTTTTGGGCCCATAATTAGTGGCGAGCCACTTATCTCCCGCCTTATCGATTCGCGAGAATGCGAATTCTTTGAAAGCCTGTTTGGGAAGTTCCATGCAATCATGAGTGTCGTGGGGACCACTACATAATTTACATGAAGAAGTGATTTTGTTCACTTGGCTTGAAGGTTTAGGAGCCTCGTAGGATTTCATGAGAAACTTGACTTGGTCTTCAAGTTCTATGATCCTACGGTCAGAAGTGCTTGAATTGTTCGAAGGCAAAGATATTGCCTTGACCGTTTTATTCAAATCACGGGGATCACTCCAACTTTCGTTGTCATAAAGAGCAAGATCCTCTAGGAGAGCCCATGATTGTTCCGCACTTAGATCACGTAGCTTGCCACCGGCCGCTTGGTCAATGGTTTGCCTCGTGGAGAGATTGATATGGTCATAGAAGATTTGGACTTGGAGCCAAAGTTCTATGCCATGGTGAGGGACTTTTTGGAGTAAGTCCTTGAATCGAGTCCATGCCTCGTAGAGAGTTTCGCCTTGACGTTGTTGGAACATCAAGATATCATTCCTTAGCTTGGTAGTTCTTCCCGGTGGGAAAAACTGAGCAAGGAAACGAGTGGTGAGATCATCCCAAGAGGTAATGGATCCTGCGGGTTGACGTTCTAGCCACTGACTAGCTTGGTCCCGCAAAGAGAATTGGAAGAGACGCAATCGGGTCGTCTCTCGAGTGGCAACATCAAGGTCTATAGAATCAACGATTTTAAGAAAGTCCTTGAGATGTTGATTAGGATCTTCAGAACGAAGTCCATGGAATGCGCATCCACTTTGCACCAACCGGATGGTGTCGGATCGCAAGGGTGTGATATTGGCTCCTTGAGTGAGCTCAATGGTGTTTCGATAGCCATGGTGGCTAGGACGGGAATACTCTCCTAAAGTACGGGCTCTAGGAGGTGGTTGTGGTTGTTGTGGTGGTGGGTTGTGGGGGTTAAGGATATTACCATCTTCCATGATGTCGGACGGTATGGTTACGAACAAAGACACGAAGAAAATAGATAGACTAAAGAAAACCTAGAAAAATAAAATAAAAATCTCACTAGAAAGGAATCTAGTGAGTAGACCTAATAGAAATAAAAATTCAACCTAAACAATAACTATTCCCCGGCAGCGGCGCCAAAAACTTGATTGCGTGGTTTTGTAACCTTACAACAGGTTTTACCTCTCGAGGGATCTCAAGAGGCTTACAACCCCACCAGGCAGTGTACCTGACCGATGTAGTATAGTGTAGTGGTAAGTACGGGGGATTGATCGTTCTCCACAGGGAATAGTGTTCGTTAGGTATGAAAGGCTACTCTAATTAGGTCTAAGGGTTGAGGAAGATTCTTTTTGTATTTTTATAATTTTATGAAAGCAAGTAAAATCTCGGGTTTGAAGGAGTGGGCGGAATTAGTTGCTAGTCAACTAACCCAAATGACTACGAATGCAAATAAAATAAAATAACAAAAATGAAAAGTGGTGAGAAACTTATGTGTAGAGAAATGTGTTTACTTAGATTTCCTTACTCCCTAACTATCTTTTACCGGTTAATTAGTGTGTATTAGTCGCGTGGATGACGGGTGTATTCCTTAATACCATTCGTGGGGTGGCGTACTTACTTCCCCAAACTCTACAAGCTCCTACTTCACTCCTATGTCGAGCCGGCTAGGAAGCTCCTAACATGGGATCACTAGAATTCGCTTGTGCATTAAATACAACCATAAAAACCTTTAGTACGCGTTTGGTTCATGTTTCTTAAGACGTTCAAGCAAGTTACCGAATAGGAAGTTAGCCAGTTTTCTTAAGCCTAACATAGATAAACAATCATCCAATACAACTAACAACACACTAACAACCAATAATCAATAGCTAAGTTTCATTAGATCTAAGCAAACACAAGATAAAATTAGCCTAACATGTTAAACAAAAGACAAGCATAAGATAGAATCAAACAACACATAGACATATTGAATGATTAATTGATAACTTATCTTTCAATGAAACATGGAAGATCTCAAGGCAAGAAGCCCTGAAAAAGTAGCTAAAATCGTCTTAGGGTTTTATCCCAAAATTCCACACACTAAGCTCTCCTTAATGACAAAAGATTAGAAAACTATATATAGATTTTTGGATCTGACGGCGTCACCTTATGGAGTGTGACGCCGTCACCTCGCCGCTTTTAGGGTTCCCGGGTGACCTTCTTGACGCCGTCCCTCTTTAGCTCTTCAAAAATCCATTCTGGCTTATCAAGGCTTGACGCCGTCTAACCCTGAACGTGACGCCGTCCCCTTATGATTTAAGCCGTGACGCCCTTGATTTAGTTAAAGCGTGACGCCGTCAGAATTCACATGCTAACTCACTGGCCCGTCATGAGTAAATTTCACATCCAACTTTTCTTGCCAAGGCATGACGCCGTCCCATGTTAATTGTGACGCCGTCAAGAGTAAATTTCAGCTGATTTTGAGACTTTGTCGTTTTCTTCACTTTAATGCTCCAAAAACGTCCAAAATGCCTCCTTTTCCAGATTTCTCCTCAAAAGTACCTAAAATGACAAAAGGAACGATTTAGGGCAATATTTGATCAAATAAATACGATTTCGGGCTTAAATGACCCCTTAAAAGCGGTACACTTTTCGCTTCATCATAACATCAGAAATGTGTAGACAACGCATTTCTATCTAAGTTAAACTAGGCCATATGGTCACGGATACCTTGTTATATGGAGGCTTGTGGGATCCCATGTTATCAACTTAAACACATAAAGGTGGTGACTTGATGGTGGTGGTGGTGTATTCGTGAGATAGAGAGGAGAGGAGAAGGGAGGAAGAGAGAAAAGATGAGAGATTTTTCTATTTCACACACCAAGATACCTACAAGCACACACACACAAAGTGAGACTTGTGTACATACTCATGCCATCCCAACGCCTACAAGATGGTCTTGGGTTTGGGCTTTTACTTGTGGGCTTCACCTAGATTACATCACTATTTGACTAAGACTAGTAGCCTATTAGATTAGTACCTATAGCCCAATACTAAACTCTTACATATTATCTCTTAAAGTTAAATAGTTTCTAAACATAGAATGACCATCACTTCTATTACTTATATTTCTAAAAGTAATGCTAACAGTCTCCCCATAAGGAATGTCATTCCTTAGTTGTCTTGGATGAGTGTTTTTGAATTGGTCTTCTTTAATCTTGATCTTTGAACCTTGAACGTTGTAGCAGATGAGTCTTGATTCTTTTGTTCTTTTCATGCTATGTGATCTTCTGATATGAATTTGATTCATTTATTTCCTTTGATCGTATATCTTCATTTTGTCTTTATCACATTCTTTCCATCATACTCATACGTCTTGTTTAGCTTTGATCTTCATACTTAAGCTTTCCTCACTTGAGATTTGAACTTGTTCTTGACTTTCTTTGATTACATCTTGACTTTGATGAAACATTGTCTTTATCTTGATTTCTTTGTCTTGAACGTTCTTGATTTGAGCTTTGATGAAGATAATAGATGCGTATGTATGAGTTTATGGAAGTGAAGATATCGATGTAAGTGGTGGTGCATCTCGAGTGGTTAACATCCTTTTGTACCTGCATTTACTAAGGTAGATAATAATCATGTTAGTCCAATTGATTGTTGTGAATCTCTTCTTAGAGAATTGATTCACTTCAATTGTTTTACTGATGAATGTCCTGATCCCATTCACCTTGGTCGGGTGAATCAGCCGTCCTAATCTCGTTAGGGACAGTTATCAATACATTGGATAAATCCAAGTAAATACCCACGTCTTTAGGAATCGATTCGTAATATGAATCTCCTTAGTAGTATTTCTAGTGCTTACGAGTTTAGATATCGAGAGTATTTACAGAATAGTGTGTAAATACTATTCAAATCCTTACAAGGGCTATTACAGAATTAGATGCCACAGGAGTGCTTACAATAATTCTGGTGAGTTGCTGAAGTATATCGAGATATCAGTTCACAATTGTTGACCGTTTGATGCATAAGTTGACACTGGCAGAAATTTCCATTCGATCACTGTGGATCACAAATGTGAATCCTCTCATGAATGTTCTGGCAAGATTACTAAGATCTGCAAAGGACTCTAAGATTACTCTTTGTATTCTTATTGATGAAAAACAAATGATTGACATGTGTCCTAAGAGAATTTATATGTGAATCTCATTTGGCTCTAGACTCATTCGTGCATTTTGGTTTAGCAAGCAGAGGTTGAAGCAGAGTGCCACCTATTCAATAGCAACATAACTTGGAATGAGAGGCCGATAGATTACATGTTTAATCTTCGTAAGAAATGAAACAAGAATCTTTTGAGAGAGACTCGAGTTGCTGGGAATGGGTTGTGCATTTGCATCACTTGGTCCATGATGTCTGTCTTCAATATCTTAATCATCTTTGTGATTAGAGATGGCATATGAATTGACCCGGTGTCTGTCCTAAGTTTATGGAGAGCTCATTTCTTTTCACCCTTACTTTAAGTTTTATTTTTCATTCTCCAACCCCTTCTTTCCCTTTTTCCCAATTACTCCTTTTTTTTATACCTAAGGACTTCTACACTAACTAGTGGATTGTCCCTGGGTAGATCCTTCCGGATCTGGCTGGATCATGGGATAAAACCTAAACTTAACCGCCTTATATCTTCATGAACATAAGAGTTGGTTTTCTTTGTTTGGTGTAACATCTCAGCCTTTAAACCATTTGTTAAATCAGTCAACGTGTTTTTGAAAAACTTGTTTTGATAACACATTGAAATTTTTTGTTTTCCAGAATTACTCCCCCTACACATGTGTTGAACCCAATTGAGCACTTATTCGTATTCCTTAAGCTTGTTTAAGGTTTAGTTATATTAGATAAATTTAACACAACTATGATAGAAATTGTGTTTGAGTGTATTAAAGATTATGCGGAATCTAATCTTTAATATTAAGAAGAATTTACTAATGAAACAGTAACACAGTTAACAAACAGTTTAACAAACAAACAAGCCTTAATATTATTAATGAATAATACGAATACTCTTCACCGTATTAGGGTTACAAAACCTTGAAGCTATAAGAATTTCATGTGTTGTACATATATAACTCTATGCCCTAGGACCTCCTTTTTACATAAAGGAGTCCTATACGGCTTACAATACTTTCCTAAGTATATCAAATCTTTTCTATACTTATCTAATACATATCTTCACGAAAAAGTTATCTAATACACATTACATAAGCAGTATTAACCAAACAGTACTAACTTATGCCTAACAGTCTTAACTTTTGCACTGGCAGCAGTAACTTCCTCAACAATCTTAACTTTTCACCAGCAGTCTTAACTTTGTACTAGCAGTTGTAACATACTTAGCGTATATTCTTTGAAGTTCTTCAGCAGCACTAACTTCAACTAGCAGTCTTAACTTTTATATCAGCAGTTGTAAACACTTATCAATTTTTCATTGAAGTTCAACAGCAGTTCTAACTTCATTAAGCAGCAGTAATCATCAACATGAGTAGCAGCAATCAAACAACATCAAGAATCCCAGCAATCCTAAGAAGAAAGCTTTTAATCCCAACAATCCTCCCCTAAACATGATATTCTTCTTCAAAATCATCAAGTTTCTTCATTCAAAGCTTCATCAACACCAGGAGGATGCTTCCAAAAACTTATTTACTTCTTAAGCTGTTGTATGATGAACCAAAGAAGCTAATAAGACATTTCACTGTCATATTCAAGTTCAAGTTTATTCTCCAACATCGTTGTAAGTGTAGACTTAGTGAGGGGATACATCTTTTCCACCAACATGTAGATCATTGAAGACTGCATCATCAAGGCATGAACTCCACAAGAGTCATAAAGCTTCCAGCCCAATACCTTATATCCATGCTATTTCTTCCATACTTCATCTTCTACATGTGGTTCAAACATAGTCTTCAGATTATCCCAAAGCACATAGTCATAGTCGGACACTGGCTTCTTCGATCAATGGTCTTGTTGACCCATACTTGGCATTAACCAGTTTTCACAGAGTTTTCAAATCTTCTTTGTCAAAACTCTTGAGCATCTGACTGAAGATTGTGAACAACTTCAGTCAACAATCCCTGGAGGCTTTAACCAGTTTTCACAGAGTTTTCAAATCTGAGATTTCCCACCTGCTCTTATGATATACCAGTACATTTTCTTGCCCTCTTTGTATATCTTTCAGTCAACAATCCCTGGAGGCTTAGTAGCCAAAGGTACAACATCAATTGACATCTCTTCATCATCCTGAATAACTACCATAAACTGTTTAAGCTCTGTTGTATCTTTTTCATTATCCACCTTTTGCTTCTTTTGGACATCTTGTTCTAGTTATGCTCTTGCTCTCTTACTACCTTCCAACAACTCTGTGTCTTGATCAATAAATGTATTTACCCTTTTCATTGCCCTGTCAAACTTGTCTTGGATAGTCTTAAAGTCAAAACAATTCAACTTACTAATCTTCCATCCTTCCATGTTCTTCAGGTAGGTACACATTATTTTCCTTTGTTGAGCTTTTGTTGGTGTCTTATTTCTTTTCTCCTCTGCCCTCTTTGCTACAAAGTGCTTCCTTCTTTTCTCTAAGAATTCCACAAACAACTTAGCTTGTTCAACATTCGACAACTGTTCTCTCTCATCTGCTTGCAATTTTTCAGCCAACATATAATCTGCATCAATCTTTTCCTGTACATCATCCCATGTATTCATCAAGGCAATGTTGGCTTCTTCTTTTTCTGATGCAAGTCTTTCTTTCTCTGCTGCTATCCTTTCTTCCTCATCATATGCAGATTGTAATTTCAAAGCAGCTTCTTCATCAAGCCTGAGTTGATCTTTCTTACTCACAGGTTCTACTAATATTCCCTTACCTTTACCCCGTGGTTGTTGTGAAGATTTTGTTGTTGTTGTAGTTGTAGCTGGCTCTTTAAAGACAATCCCTTTCTCTTTGGGTTTTGTGCTCTTCAAAGCTTTAAGTGCTTGAGCTATAGTGAGTTCATCATCAGTAGTAACTTGAGCAGCACTAACAGTTGTAGCAGCATCAACAGTTGTAGCAACACTAACTTTCTCACTAACATCACTAACTTGAGCAGCAGTATCTTCGACAACATTATCACTATCATTCACATCTTCAACAACAGATTCATTCCCTTTATTCACCATCTACTCATCCATATCATCACTCCTCCCCTGTTTGGATGCATCCTCACCCAAACTTTCATCACTGGAGGATTCCACCCTAGCAGTTGAACCAACTCTAAATAACCTTGTCAGCCCATGAGATTTTGACCGCTTTTTCCCTTCAAGCTTCCTCACCCTCTTCTTCAATCTTGTAATCTCATTTTGTTGAGAAGAGGTGGTATTCTTCAGGTCAATAACTTCCTTTTGCAAATTGGTACAAAGTTCCATCAATTCATTTAGTTTAATACTATCCTCATCACTTCGAAGTGTGTTACCTCTTCCGAGTGGTGAATTATTGGATATTTTAGATACATTCTCAAACCTAGTTTGAGCAATTGTATCCCCATGGTTTCTTGGCACCTAGGACCATCACCTGAATCAGTTCCTTGGGAACTAGACTTATTAGATATTGCCTTGGATTGGGTCTTACTTATGTTACTACTGCCCTGCTCTGCTTCTAAGCTAGAAGCAGTAGTGGTAGCCCTCACCAAACTGTCACCCATCTCCT
Organism: Artemisia tridentata subsp. tridentata; assembly: GCA_021014915.2. Classification (NCBI taxonomy): domain Eukaryota; kingdom Viridiplantae; phylum Streptophyta; class Magnoliopsida; order Asterales; family Asteraceae; genus Artemisia; species Artemisia tridentata. The sequence goes on from CP139508.1 coordinate 291,710,956, forward strand.
TATGGATAGCCTCATCTATAAAAATGGTTGTAGGAGCACTAGACTGAGGTATCTCAGTTCTTTTTCTCTTAGGCTTCCTAGGTTTGTGGGTCTTTTGTGGTTGAAAGGATGATGTTGACAAAATGGTGGGTGTGTATTGGGGATCAATGGGAATTGCTGAACCTTCACCCAATTGTGGTTGGTTCTGTACCACCATTGTTGAAGACAAAGGTGTTACATTACCAGAAAAAACTTTTCCAACCCTTCTAATATTAGCAAAAATCTTTTTAGTGTGAGAGGGTGTAACATAAATCCTATTATGATTTGGCTTTTCAGCAAAATGTTTGTCCACAAAAACATGTAAAAACCTTTGATACATTAAAAAATTTCCTTGCAAATTATCCAAGTTTCTAACTATACTATCAACAATTAATTTTGAAAAGTTAATTTCTTGTTTGTAGCCAAGCAGATAATGGCAGATGTTATAATGCTGCTAAACTCATTCCATGCAGTTGTCTTAGGACGTAAACACTACAAGATAGTATGAATTAGGAATTTCATTGATGGGAGAAGAATGCTTTATAAAAAGATACTTTTTCAAAAGGTATCTCATACCCCATCAACGCAATTTGTTCAAAAATAGTAGAATTAGGAAGACACTCAACACCTTCATCATCAGCTAGTCGAAGGTTTCTTTTAACAGATGTTTTGGTGACAAGTATATTAGATAAATCTAACACAACTATGATAGAAATTGTGTTTGAGTGTGTTAAAGATTATGCGGAATCTAATCTTTAATATTAAGAAGAATTTGCTAATGAAACAGTAACATACTGAACAAACATTTTAACAAAAAAACAAGCCTCAATATTATTAATGAATAATACGAATACTCTTCACATCATTAGGGTTACAAAACCTTGAAGTTATAAGAATTTCGTGTGTTGTACATGTATAACTCTATGCCCTAGGATCTCCTTTTATACACAAAGGAGTCCTATACGACTTACAATACTTTCCTAAGTATATCAAATCTTTTCTATACGTATCTAATACATATCTTTACGTAAAAGTTATCTAATACACATTACATAAGCAGTATTAACCAAACAGTACTAACTTATGCCTAACAGTCTTAACTTTTGCACTGGCAGTAGTAACTTCCTTAGCAGTCTTAACTTTGTACTAGCAGTTGTAACATACTTAGCGTATATTCTTTAAAGTTCTTCAGCAGCACTCACTTCAACTAGCAGTCTTAACTTTTATATCAGCAGTTGTAAACACTTAGCACTTTTTCATTGTAGTTCAAGAGCAGTTCTAACTTCATTGAGCAGCAGTAATCATCAACATGAGTAGCAGCAATCAAACAGCATCAAGAATCCCAACAATCCTAAGAAGAAAGATTTTAGTCCCAACAACATGTGCTTTTGAAGATTTTTGAAAACAAACGCTTCACAATTCATGTTTAGCGTTTGTTAGCATTTGTAAAGGTTTTTTCACATGGAGGTTTGAGTAAACACGTTTGAAATTAGTGACTTGTTCTAATAAGACTAGACTTAGCGAGACACGTTTACGTCGCTAGTTAAAGAGATCCATCATCAACTTTTAGGTCATAAGTAGCTCTACTAACTAACTTGAAATTATTACCCGTCACGGTACAAGTCTATTCGAAATAATCACTTTTGAGTCGAGCAAAATCTTTATGATTCAATAACGATCACGAATCATTTGATCACATTTTAATCACGTTTTTCTCCCTCTAAAAAATAGCATATCTGTGATATTTTTTTATATCAATTGATTAAACGATATGTTTTTGAAAAGCATTTGGAGAGATCAACGGATCATTTTGCATGAAAAATAAATTGTTTTTAAGTTTATACTCCCCTTTGATAAAAGCATTTTGTCTGAATTTCAATAATAATTTGAACGAAAGTATATTTTGATGGGTTTGGTAGGAGTTATCTTTAAGCACGAAAATATGGTGGTAGCTTCACCCGCAGGGAATAATAAAGTTCTTGGGGCAAACTAATGTTAAGACATGTGCTAAAGATAATTAAGATTCCTCATCAGGTTTCTGTTTTGAAATCTTTTCATTTGCAAAAAAGAAGTTTTCTAAAGAAAAGAGTTTGATTTTTGAAAGTACGAGTTGTGTATGAGAAAATATTAAACAAGTCATTTGGAAAAGAGTTTTTGGTTCTAAAATCTTTTTAGTTTTGTTTATACTCGAACATTTTGAAAAAGATTTCTTATTGAAGTGCGAGTCCTAAGTTGAAATACTTAGAAGTCATTTGAGTTTTGAAAACTTTAGAAGATTTTGAAAATCTAAAAAAATTTGAGTAAATTTTTTAAAAATGAGAAGATTTCTCTTCATTTTCCTTTAGAAAATATGCACTGATGCGTACACTTTTGCTTTTTTGAAATCCGAGTTACAGTGTGTCATTTAACTGTAAGTCATTATTTAAGCTCGGGTCATAAGCTAATGTACTTACAAGCATTTGATAATGTAATAACCCGTAAATTTTCACTCGGAAAAATGACTATTTTACCCTTTGACTTTGACTTTTTTAACTATTTGACTCTTACCGTAATGTAAAAGCAATTACTGTAACCGGTAGTTAGCCGGTAATTTTTCCAAGTTAAATAATTCACTCTGCTTCGAATTATTACTCTCTGAACATTTTTATTCACCTCTGTCTATTTAATGAGTAGTTGTCTCACGTTTAACGAAAAACGACACGCATCGTGTACTGACATTTCATTAATAAGGGCATAAGTCCAATAATTACTTTTTCAAAGCAATAACTTTTTATATAAAAACGTTTCTAGAATTATATTTTTCACATTTACCAAATCAACGTACTGCGTTTAGACTTTAGCTCAACGGGACACGGGATACACGGAGTAATAATAATAATAATAATAATAATAATAACTTACACCTTATCCTACTACAGCGCCTTCACTTCTTATTAATCTCATCTTATCTCTCTCTCACAAAAACTTTTTATCTCACTACTCTCTCTCACATCATACCGCCTCATAAAGCTACCAACACCACCTTGCCGCCTCCTCACTAACACCGTCGCCACCCTCCTCCTTGAGTCAAGCCATAAGAAGATCGATTCATGGGTGTTTTTGATGGTGGTTTTGGCTTCGCGGGTTGGTTTGATTCGAGCTAGTTACCACCGCCGCCTTCATCTCTCTTTCTTGTTATTCCTTTTGGTATGACTATCTTAAACTTGTTTTTATAACTATTTTGTGTTATCACCGATTGATAAAAATGATTTATTGGTTTTCGTGGATCAAAGTTTTAAGAAAAACATTCTTGATATAATTTTTGTGGTGAAATCTTAATTAAAGAGTGGTGTTTGTTTCTGCAGTCCAAACCCATATAGGGTGCGCTTTGTTTTGTTTGTTCAGCCCACAGAAGCCAATAGGGTGCTTGTTTTGGCTTAGTTAACAACAACACCAAATAGGTGTTTATTTGTGTTCGGTTTTGGGTCTACAAGGAACTGAGAGGGTGTTTGTTTGCTGTTGCAGCCACACCCAACTGGGTGTTTGGCTTGCTTTAGTTAACCCACCAAAGCGACCAAATATTGGGTCTGCTTGGTGGTGATGTGCACAGCCCGCACTAGCACAACTAGAGTGCGTTTGGCTTGTTAGTTTTCGACCACACCCTGGAGGTGATAGGCCTCAGTTTAGATTAAAAAAACAACCCTCAAGAGTGTTTGTTTGTCTGCTGTCGCAACCCACCCAAAGGGCGTGTGCGCTTGTGGTATCGCGAGTCAACACAGAACCCACAAGGGTGTAAGTTTTGGTCTCGGCTGGGAATGTAAACCCACACAGGGGTTGTTTTCTTTGTTTCTCAGTCTGCCACAAATACACCCAAGAGGGTGCTCACTTGTATTTTGGTTCACAGTAGTAAGAAAACTGTAAATGGGTTTGTTCTTGTTTTGTGTTAACATTAAAACTACAATTTGGTGCAATTGTTATTTCTTAATGGGCTCTATAGCCTTTCACCCATGAAAGGGTACATTTGGGTTTTAAACTTGGGCCAAGGCCCAACTATATATCCATACATGTTGGACCTTGGACTAACATTGGCCTAATTTACGGATTATTAACGGACTATAAACCTTATCGAACTACCTGCATTGGACGATAGATAAAAACTACTAAGTTTGTACGTTGGACTAAAAGCCATTAAGCTTGAACATTGGGTTGTACATTGGATACTTATCGGACATAACGGAGTTGGACATATTGGATTATTAGACTTGTGATGGACTTAAGATATCAGACTTAAGATATCGGGCGATCGCCCTTTGGACTATTATCAAGCTATTAGGTAGGATATATATGTGCTTTATATATATATTATACTTTGGCGTGCGTTTTTCTTTATTCTATGATTTCATATCACCACACGAATGATGATATTAAACTTTTTAACAAACATTGATATGAATCTTCCACGAAAACTAATACGATCGGTCTTTTGAAAACTCATACGCATCGAGTACTTTTCACGTGTCATATTTTGAGACAAGCTTATATTCATTAGGTTATGCCGATTCCATATCGTTGCACTATACTTCTTTATACTGTTTTGCCATACTTCTTGGCAACGTTGTGTTACTTACGTCACTACACTCTATAGTGAGTCATAGCCCCACCTTTTCTCATTTAATTGTTTTATAAACTCTTAGGGGAGATAAATGCTTAACTACTTGATTTTACTGTCATTAGTACTATAAACTTTTACATATTACTATAAGTTCATAATCTCACTTTTATACATTTTTCAATCTCTTGAAGAGATACATACTACAACCATGAACACAAGTATCCACTGTTTCTGTTATGGGTGTTAACAACATGGCCCACTGTTTTTGTTATGGGTGCTAACAACATGACCCATTGTTTCTGTTATGGGTGCAACAACGTGGCCCACTGTTTATTTTATGGGTGCAACAATGTGGCCCAACCTTGAAACTTGTGTTCAACTGATTTTTATACAAACACTATGGATTCACTCAACCTTTGACTATTGAAATCATCTGTTTTACTTATAAACTATATGAACTCACCAACCTTTGTGTTGACACTTTTAGCATGTTTATCTCAGGTCCGAAAAGAATTAGCTGGCATGTGAAGGCGCACAGAAAACATTTTGAAGACAATGCATATATTATCATTCAAAAAACTTTACAACTTTTATGTTGGACATATTGTAAACTTGTGGGACCTCTTTGTTAACTCTGATGATAATTTATTTCAAAACGTCTCATTTGGAGTCATTTTCTATAATTTGTACTTTGTGCTATGAAGTAATACCCTAGTGACACAATCTTCTGGTGTGACCATTTTGGGGGTGTCACAGATTGGTATCAGAGCTACAGTTATAGAGAACCAGGTTGCATATGATCCTAGACTATAACTACATTTTTCATTTAACCCGTATCACACATTGTTGTCTTCAACATTCCGTGTGCCATGCCCACTCTTTGATACATCAGTTTTTATTTATATAAACAGTCAACTAAATTTGACTGCGTATGCCTATTCTAAGGCATTACGGCACAACCATATTTTCTCGATCATATACATTTTATTCTGATCTATGCAATTTACTCAAGATATTGTAGTTGATACAGTGATCATTCTTATATCCCAGACATTGTGAGATACATGATGCGTGGTTTTGCGACCTTACAACAGGTTTTACCTCTCAAGGGGTCTCAAGAGGCTTGCAATCCCCACCAGGCAGTGTACCTGACCGATGTAGTATAGTGTAGTGGCAAGTACCGGGGGATTGATCGTTCTCTAGGGGAATAGTGTCGTTAGGATTGAAAAACTACTCTAATAGGTCTAAGGGTGAGGGAAGATTCTTTTTTGTATTTTTATATTTTTTTATAAAAGCAAATAAAATCTCGGGTTTGAAGGAGTGGGCGGAATTAGTTGCTAGTCAACTAACCCAAATAACTACAAATGCACTTAAAATAAAATAACTGAAAATAAAAAGGTTGTGGAACTTATATGGAGAGAAATGTGTTTACTTAGATTTCCATACTCCCTAACTATCTTTTACCGGTTGATTAGTGTGTATTAATTGCGTGGATGACGGGTGTATTCCTTAATACCAATTATGGGGTGGCGTACGTACTTCCCCAACTCTACAAGCTCCTACTTCACTCCTATGTCGAGCCGGCTAAGAAGCTCCTAACATGGGATCACTAGAATTCGCTCATGCATTAAATACAACCATAATAACCTTAGTACGCATTGGTTCATGTTTCTTAAGACGTTCAAGCAAGTTACCGTATAGGAGGTTAGCCAGTTTTCTTAAGCCTAACATTGATAAACAATCATCCAATACAATTAATAACACACCAACAACTAATAATCAATAGTTAGGTTTCATTAGATCTAAGCAAACACAAGATAAATCTAGCCTAGCATGTTAAATAAAAGATAAGAACAAGATATAATCAAACAACACATAGACATATTGAATGATTAATTGATTACTTATCTTCAATTGAACATGGGAGATCCAAGGGTATAAAACCCTTAAAAATGGCAGAAAAATCGTCTTAGGGTTTTCTCTCACAAAGTTGCACACTAATGACTAAAAATTATGAAAGTATATATAGGAAAACAGATCTGACGACGTCACCCTTTGGGTCATGACGCCGTCACCTCGCCGCGGTTAGGGTTTCTTGATGGCCTTCTTGACGCCGTCCCCCTTTAATCTTCCAAAATCCTCTCTGGCTTATCAAGGCTTGACGACCTTCTTGACGCCGTCCCCCTTTAATTTTCCAAAATCCTCTCTGGCTTATCAAGGGCTGACGGCGTCACATTGGGTCTTGACGCCGTCACAGGTACTTTCCAGCAGATTTTTGTGACTTTGTCGTTTTCTTCACTTTTATGCTCCAAAAACGTCCAAAATGCTTCCTTTTCCAGATTTCTTCTCCAAAGTACCTAAAATGACAAAAGGAACGATTTTGGGCAATATTTGATCAAATAAATACGATTTAGGGCTTAAATGACCCCCTAAAAGCGGTACACTTTTCGCTTCATCAAATACCCTTACACTTGAGATTTGCTTGTCCTCAAGCAAATGCGCTTTTATTCTAATCAAAATACAAGTTAGGGGTCATTTAACGCTAATATAAAAGTAATTACAACAAATAGTCATTCCACTTTAATCATAATAAGCACGGAGATTACACACTAGCACCTCACAAGTAGTGTTTAGATACTCACATCTCTCAGGTGTCATAAAAGCATATCTCATAAATGAAAATGAATAATATCTCTCACTACCTGTCATAGCAAATAGATTACCATAGGCTTGGGAAAGGATCAAAAACCTCCTCCACTAGGCGTAAGCACCTAAGATAAACTATCAAAGAGGGCTTTTAAACGGGTTATAACGTTAGGTGTAGGGATATGATAAACACGGTTTTGTTGGATAAGGGATATTTTACTGGTGGCGAGTTAAAGATCTTGATTAATTACATGTACAATATGGCGTTGCTAAGCCAAGACTAGACTCGACTTAAGCTAATGAAAAAAATAACAAAAAGATAAAATAAACATAAAATGAAACGGGATGGTAGTCCGTATGTTTTATCTACTTTTTTTTTTTTTTTTTTTTTTCATACACTCTTGCCCTACCATCCAAAATAATACATCATAGGGGCGTTGCATTCCCCTTACACTTGAACTTTTACATAACTTTACAATTACTATTCTAATGACTCGAATTAAGATAATCGAAACACTTGGAGTACTGTTAAAATATTTAGCACATATGGGGGTAATAATGTTGTTCTTCCCCATTACTCCATTACACTAGTACTTTACCCATGAGTCCCAATCGTCCCAAAACAATATGTACAAGGATATGACTCGACTTAGCAACCATGTAATCAATTAGATAATTAACTTGGGGTTTAAACAAATGTTGTCACAATAATGCACTAAAAATGAGTGCATACAAGGTAGGCTAAGGTGATTTGGGAGTACATTTAAGTGGGGTGTAAAACAATTCTTACTTTAAGTAAAATGCTTAAAGTTAGAAACGAAAAGATAGGCTCTGAGGGTGTACTAGGGGTATCGTGTACTAAAAATGAGTACAACGCAAAGGGTGTGGGAGAATTACTTGACCAATGTAGCCAAAGTAATTATAACAAAAACACAGTTGTAAAACAATGGGTTAATCCTAATGCCTCTTATCATGTAGTAAATCTAACTACACGAATGTAGTCTCACTTGTGGCCTCGGAATGGTCTTAACGCAAGTTCTAGAATCTAAGTGCTACCGGTACACACATCATAGCATAAATGCTTTTCCTACCAATTCTAGGGGCGAACCTCACATTTTTGGGGGTGGAAAATTTTTTAGTGGTACGGTTTTGTGCTAGTCATATAACTCCTATCCGTGAGACGCTCATTAAGACCAAAGTTTCACTCCTATATGTTGTAAAATTTTTTAAATTTGGCACTAAAATTGCCTTAACAGGTATTTCTCTCAGTTTTATTACACATCTACCATTAAACAAACGAAAAATCAAGCGTAATAGCATTCTCTAAAGTATCGTACTTTAACCCCCCTTACACTTAAGATGAACATTGTCCCCAATGTTCAAATAACAAGATGTAAAAGTAAATAAGGTAAAAGAATGAAATCAAATACTCTCCTGATTCGTTCGGTGGATAAAGAGGTAACATGGTTAGATCTTCTTCCAAGGTAATGTTGAAGCTTCAAGATTAAAGCAGCGCCAAAAGCTTGATTCCACATACATCTCCTTGTCCAAAATAACCTGTTAAACCTGAGAAAACAAACAAGAAAACCTGCATAACATCGGCGGGATAAATCTGTATAAGGATATAATGCTTGTGGAATGATTATTTTGCAGATTCCTGGAGTTTATAAGTTAGAGATTTAATAAAGCATTTTATGATTCCGGTAGAAAAACAAAACTTTCAAAAATTTTAGAAAATTAAAACCTGACGCCGTTAGACTGGGGTCTGACGCCGTCAGAAATGATCTGACAGAATTCTCATGTTAAGTTTCCGGAAAATTTCTGGAAAAACCTATACCTTACTTCCTGGAATTCCTGCAAAATATCATTATGACTCGATACAAGCATTTGACTCAAACAATTACTAATATGTATGTTAATTTAATATTGTTATGATTCATGTTCATTTGTTCTAATAAACCGATTTGGATTTCCCTTACACTTATCTTTTGCAAAATACCTTTATATGTAGTTAAGACGAAGTTAAAAACAAGATAAAGCATTTTCACAATTTAGTTTTGAACATGAATCAATAATAATAAAAATTAAACATACATACGGAAACAAATAAAATCAAACAAACAAATAAATAAACACACAAAGCAAATAAAGCTTGGGTTGCCTCCCAAGAAGCGCTTTTCTTTATTAACGAGTCTTGTAGCTAGACTCAAAGTCCTTTTAACCTATGTAAGTGAGATCGTCATCGAGGACATCTTTAGGGTTAAGCTTGGATTGAAGTTTTCTATTGGTCCGCATAGTACGATATATCTTTTTAAACCTCTCTCCATCCGGGTCATACAATGTCATCTTAATATGCCATGACCCATCTCCATCTTTGGGTGGTTTGTCCCAATCCCACTTATGATCATCGTCCTCACAAGTCCACTTATTCATCCCTAGGTTAATTGGCAAAACTCCTAGGAAATCAATCATCTTCCTAAAAACTAGAGGGTCTTCAAATGGATCCAATTCGGTGTCCCTAGCCAAGAGTTGTTCTACCGCATGTGTTCGGTTCACAAAGTCCTCTTCTAGGTAAAATGGGCGTTGGGGTCCTATGAAGTCTCTATCGATCCAAGGTCCATATCTAGATGGTCTCCTATTTAATTCTAACCAATGGGGTATTGGTTCCCCACTAGTATCATAGGCATGTTTCTTCACATCATAGACTGACCAAGTATCACCTTCTCCTACCGCTATCTTAGATTCCTTATAATCAATCATAGCACTAGCGGTCGCCAAAAATCCTCTACCTATCAACAAGGGGCATGTAGGGTCGCTAACAATATCAAGGACGTGGAAATCGGCTAAAATGGTTAGTTTTCCTATGTGTACTAACACGTCCTTGACTACTCCAACCGGGTAAGCAACACTTCCATCCGCTAAGCCTATTATTACCTCAGTTTCTTCAAGTTTCCCTAGTTTTAGAGAGGTGTAGAGAGGTAACGGAAGTAGGTTAAGGCTTGATCCAAGATCGGCTAATGTGTCATAAGCCTCCGAATTACCGATCTTGCAAGGTAGAACAAATAAGCCCGGATCATCTAATTTCTTAGGTAGCTTGTTTTGAACAAAGGCGGTCCCTTTTTTGCCTAACTTGAGCTTCTTCTCATCCAACACATCAATAACCGGACTTTCAAGGTGGAGCTCCTTGAATTCTTCGTCAAGGTTTTGAGTAGGAGGTGTTTCAACTATGTTGTTGACCAATTTAGTGTTGGATATCATAACTCCTTGGTCATTTTGAACGACTTGGGTCTGTTTGAAACACGAGCTCATGGAATTGACCGAATAATATTGTGGACAAGAACTAGGAGACGAAACCGATGAAATGGCATTGAAATTTAGTTTCGGGTTCTTGACTGTGTTGCTAGGGAGTGCTCCCATTTCTCGGTCATTGAGGACTTTCAACAAAGTGTCAATCTTATTGGTCATCTCGCTTTGTTTTTGTTTGAAATCGGCTTCAAACTTTGCTAAACGAGCTTCTTGAGATGTCACGAAGTTAGACATCAACCCTTCAAGATTATTGGTACTACCATAGTTGGAAGGATTGTTGTTGAAAGTACGGTTCGAGGATGAACCGCTTGATTGAAAACGATTAGGTGGGTTGGAATAATTGGTTTGTTGTGCGTTTTGGTTTTGTTTCCACCTAAGGTTTGGGTGATTTTTCCATGAGGGGTTGTATGAATCACCGTAGGGGTTTGGCTCGGGTTTGAAAGTGTACCACTTTTCTCCCGCTCCGTCGGTACGCGAGGATGCGTAGTCCACAAAAGCTTGTTCGGGGAGTTCCATGCAATCACGAGTGTCGTGGGGACCACTACATAATTCACACTAAGAAGTGATTTTGTTCACTTGGCTTGAAGCTTTAGGAGCCTCGTAGGATTTCATAAGAAACTTGACTTGGTCTTCAAGTTCTATGATCCTACGGTCGGAAGTGCTTGAATTGTTCGAAGGCAAAGATATTGCCTTGACCGTTTTATTCAAATCACGGGGATCATTCCAACTTTCGTTGTCATAAAGAGCAAGATCTTCCAGGAGAGCCCATGATTGTTCCGCACTTAGATCACGTAGCTTACCACCGGCCGATTGGTCAATGGTTTGCCTCGTCAAGAGATTGATGTGGTCATAGAAGATTTGGACTTGGAGCCAAAGTTCTATGCCATGGTGAGGGACTTTTTGGAGTAAGTCCTTGAATCGAGTCCATGCCTCGTAGAGGATTTCGCCTTGACGTTGTTGGAACATCAAGATATCATTCCTTAGCTTGGTAGTTCTTCCTGGTGGGAAAAACTGAGTGAGGAAACGAGTGGTGAGATCATCCCAAGAGGTGATGGATCCTGCGGGTAGACGCTCTAGCCATTGACTAGCTTGGTCCCGCAGAGAGAATTGAAAGAGACGCAGTCGGGTCATCTCTCGAGTGGCAACATCAAGGTCTATGGAATCAACGATTTTGAGAAAGTCCTTGAGATGTTGATTAGGATCTTCGGAACGAAGTCCATGGAATGCGCATCCGCTTTGCACCAACCGGATGGTGTCGGATCGCAATGGAGTGACATTGGCTCCTTGAGTGAGCTCAATGGTGTTTCGATAGCCATGGTGGCTAGGACGAGAGTAGTCTCCTAAGGTACGGGCACTAGGAGGTGGGTGTTGTTGTGGTGGTGGGTTGTTGGGATCGAGGATATTACCACCTTCCATGATGTCGGATGGTAATGGTTACGAACAAAGAAACGAAGAAAAAAGATAGACTAAAGAAAAACCTAGAAAAATAAAATAAAAATCTCACTAGAAAGGAATCTAGTGAGTAGACCTAATAAAATAAAAATTCAACCTAAACAATAACTATTCCCCGGCAGCGGCGCCAAAAACTTGATGCGTGGTTTTGCGACCTTACAAAAGGTTTTACCTCTCAAGGGATCTCAAGAGGCTTGCAATCCCCACCAGGCAGTGTACCTGACCGATGTAGTATAGTGTAGTGGCAAGTACCGGGGATTGATCGTTCTCTAGGGGAATAGTGTCGTTAGGATTGAAAAACTACTCTAATAGGTCTAAGGGTGAGGGAAGATTCTTTTTGTATTTTTTTTATATTTTTATAAAAGCAAGTAAAATCTCGGGTTTGAAGGAGTGGGCGGAATTAGTTGCTAGTCAACTAACCCAAATAACTACAAATGCACTTAAAATAAAATAACTGAAAATAAAAAGGTTGTGGAACTTATATGGAGAGAAATGTGTTTACTTAGATTTCCTTACTCCCTAACTATCTTTTACCGATTGATTAGTGTGTATTAATTGCGTGGATGACGGGTGTATTTCTTAATACCAATCGTGGGGTGGCGTACGTACTTCCCCAACTCTACAAGCTCCTACTTCACTCCTATGTCGAGCCGGCTAAGAAGCTCCTAACATGGGATCACTAGAATTCGCTCATGCATTAAATACAACCATAATAACCTTAGTACGCATTGGTTCATGTTTCTTAAGACGTTCAAGCAAGTTACCGTATAGGAGGTTAGCCAGTTTTCTTAAGCCTAACATTGATAAACAATCATCCAATACAATTAATAACACACCAACAACTAATAATCAATAGTTAGGTTTCATTAGATCTAAGCAAACACAAGATAAATCTAGCCTAGCATGTTAAATAAAAGACAAGAACATGATATAATCAAACAACACATAGACATATTGAATGATTAATTGATTACTTATCTTCAATTGAACATGGGAGATCCAAGGGTATAAAACCCTTAAAAATGGCAGAAAAATCGTCTTAGGGTTTCTCCTCACAAAGTTGAACACTAATGACTAAAAATTATGAAAGTATATATAGGAAAACAGATCTAACGGCATCACCCGTTGGGTCGTGATGCCATCACCTCGCCGCGGTTAGGGTTTCTTGATGGCCTTCTTGACGCCGTCCCCCTTTAATCTTCCAAAATCCTCTCTGGCTTATCAAGGCTTGACGACCTTCTTGACGTCGTCCCCCTTTAATCTTCCAAAATCCTCTCTGGCTTATCAAGGGCTGACGGCGTCACATTGGGTCTTGACGCCGTCACAGGTACTTTCCAGCAGATTTTTGAGACTTTGTCATTTTCTTCACTTTTATGCTCCAAAAACGTCCAAAATGCTTCCTTTTCCAGATTTCTTCTCCAAAGTACCTAAAATGACAAAAGGAACGATTTAGGGTAATATTTGATCAAATAAATACGATTTAGGGCTTAAATGACCCCCTAAAAGCGGTACACTTTTCGCTTCATCAATACATAACTTGCTTATTCATATATCTCAGACATCATGAGATACACAACATGTTTATTTATATATCTCAGACATCGTGAGAGACACAATTGTCTTATCTATTTCTCAGACATTGAGAGATACACATTAGTCTTATTTATTTCTCCGACATTGTGAGTTGCACAATGGTCTCTTTGGTATTTCTCAAACATTGTGAGAAAACTATTTCATAACTATAAACTCATCAACTATTTTGAAAACTATGTCGATTTTCTCTGATTGTCTTACTCCTCGTCTCCGAGGATGAGTGTGAACATTCATTCCATACTCTCAGAACGTTTACGACATCTCATAATACACCGTCTTATAACTCATTGGTTAAGTATGAGTGTTGTGTCGGGAATTCTTAAGTAGGATGATTTATAATATCCTTATTTGAATGGATTGGGACGCCTTTTTATTTAAATAAAGAAATTGTGAATCGTCGAACCATAAGTTTATATTCCTTTATTTACATTGTTTGGGACGCCTCTCTGTGTAAATAATGAATTATAAATAAGTGTGCTTATTTGTATCCGATATGACATGAGTATGAACTCAAACTTGAGAACCTCCAATATTCTACTTAGCAAAAATCTTAAGACCTCATTTGAACTACTTGAGCTCATTCTTAAGTTATCACTTTTGCGATTACAAATCCTTATAATCATGAGCTATTTATTGAATTAACATATTTGTTACACTCTCGACTTAGTTCAATCTCGAAATAACAGACTGAGTACGGTATTCCACCTACTTACTTGGGTACGTAAGATGCCTACTTTACTTAGGTATGTGGATACCTACACATAAACTCTTTTACGAGCTCCTTCCATTTGTTGGCCTTTATTTTAGAAACATTGTTTCTCGAAACGTCCTCAATCTCCACATCACCACACCGTTTGTTATTGTTGTTACTGTTGTTATTTTTTCCATTATTGAATTCTTGAGCAGACCGAGCTTGTACAACATGATCCACTAAGTTACGAGACATCTAAATTGTTTCATCCATTGTGAGTGATCAAACAAAGTTATGTTCTTTTGAATACTAAGTGGGAGTTCTCAGATGAACTTTTTCCATAACTTCTCATTGGTTGAGACCATCATTGGGCACACTACTGCCAACTCTTGAAAGCAATGAATATAGGTCATGATGTCAACACCTTTGATAGCAAGGTTCTAAAAATTTCACCTCCATTTCTTGAACCTCATTCCGAGGGCAGTACTTCTTGATCAATAACTTCTCCAACTTAGTCCAAGCAATCTTCTAAGTATTCTCAATACTAATAGATTGAGCAACAACATTCCACCATGACAAATCATTGTTAGGAAATGTGCTTGTAGCATATTTAACTTTGCAGTTTTCAGCACAGTTGGTGATCAGCAATACAAACCCTGTCCTTTCAAACCAACAAGTCAAACCAACTGCTCTTCTGTGATTTTGGAATTGTTGAGCTTGTAGCTCCCGAACTACTTGTAAGAGCAGCCTCTAACTATTGGTACAACATTCACTCCTGCGGCCCCTCCAAATGGCGGCCCTTCAGTTAAGTTATAATATTAATCAGAGCACTCTTGCTCACCCATCAAAACTTTAAAAGAGTACTGATTTCAGCTGGGAGCGTGAGATCAGAATTTACCACAAATACCCACAACTTTTCCCAGACACCTCAACATCGGACGATACAAGATCCTGACTAGGATTGGTCTGGTAGCTTGCACACTTGAGCTACCACCAGAACTTAGTAGTATATACAACGTCTTTCATGTGAGCAATATGAAAAAATGTCCTTCTGATGAGATACACACTATTCCCCTGAAAGAGATCCAGATTGACGAATGTCTGAACTTTATCAAAGAACCTATTAAGATCATAGACCGTAAGGTCAAATGACTTAAGTAAAGTCGCATTCCTATTGTCAAAATTCGTTAGAACTTTCAGTAAGAACTCGAATTCACGTGGGAGCGTGAAGACCAGGTGCGTCGCAAGTACTTCCATCTTTTCTCGAACACACAGTCAGCAGATGACACCCACTGAACTTCAGGACGAAATTCCACTTGAGGGGTGGATACTGTAATAACCCGTAAATTTTTGCACAGCAAAATGACTATTTTACCCTTTGACTTTGACTTTTTTAACTATTTGACTTTTTACCGTAATGTAAAAGAAATTACTGTAACTGGTAGTTAACCGGTAATTTTTTCAAGTCAAATATTCACTCTGCTTCGAATTATTACTCTCTGAACATTTTTATACACCTCTGTCTATTTAATGAGTAGTTGTATCATGTTTAACAAAAAACGAGACGCAACGTGTACTGACATTCCATTAATAATGGCTTAAGTCCAATAATTACTTTTTCAAAGCAATAACTTTTTATATAAAAACGTTTCCAGAATTATATTTTTCACATTTACCAAATCAAGGTACCGCGTTTACACTTTAGCTCAACGGGACATGGAATACACGGAGTAATAATAATAATAATAATAATAATAATAATAATAATAATAATAATAATAATAATAATAATAATAAAACTTACACCTTATCCTATTACACTGCCTTCACTTCTTATTAATCTCATCTTATCTCTCTCTCACAAAAACTTTTTATCTCACTACTCTCTCTCACATCACACCGCCTCACACCGCCACCAACACCACCTTGGCGCCTCCTCACCAACACTGTCGCCACCCTTCTCCTTGAGTCAAGCCATAAGAAGATAGATTCATAGGTGTTTTTGGTCGTGGTTTTGGCTTCGCGGGTTGGTTTGATTCGAGCTAGTCACCACCGCCGCCTTCATCTCTCTTTCTTGTTATTCCTTTTGGTATGACTATCTTAAACTCATTTTTATTATTATTTTATGTTATCACCGATTGATAAAAGTGATTTATTGGTTTTCGTGGAACAAAGTTTTAATAAAAACATTCTTGATACAATTTGTGTGGGGAAATCTTGATTAAAGAGTGGTGTTTGTTTATGCAGTCCGAACCCATATAGGGTGCGGTTTGTTTTATTTGTTTCAGCCCACAGCAGCCAATTGGGTGCTTGTTTTGGCTCAGTTAACAACAACACCAAATAGGTGTTTATTTTTGTTCGGTTTGGGGTCAACAAGGCACCGGGAGGGTGTTTGATTGCTGTTGCAGCCACACCCAACTGGGTGTTTGGCATGCTTTCGTTAACCCACCAAAGCGACCAAATATTGGGTCTGCTTGGTGGTGATGTGCACAACCCGCACTAGCACAACTAGAGTGCGTTTGGCTTGTTAGTTTCGACCACACCCGGGAAGTGATAGGTCTCGGTTTGGATTAAGAAAAACAACCCTCAAGGGTGTTTGTTTGTCGGCTGTCGCAGCCCACCCAAAAAGCGTGTGCGCTTGTGGTATCGCAAGTCAACACAGAACCCACAAGGGTGTTTGTGAAAACTTATTTTAAAGGTTACTAAGAATAAGTTTTGTGATCGTTTATGGACTCAAGGATGTTAGACCTTGATCTAGGATTTTAATTATGATAAGTATGATGATAATATTGGCGGAATATTCAAATGAAAGAATACAATACTATCACAACAAGGTTTTTCCAACTTCACCGTTTGTTATTCAAACTAGCCCCAATACTACTTGATCAATAGCAGTACGATTACACTCTAATCAGGGATCAAAGATCCTTGAGGCTAAAAAAACATAACAACATTAGACCCCATGTCTAATGTTTATCACACACACTCTTTTAGGTGCTTTACATTTTAACACACTTGGTGTTGTTGTAATTTGTAAGTATGAAGCACCTTGGTGATTAACATCTAACCACACTTTTTATCTAAGGGTAAGATCTTCCTTTTATAGCACAAGGAAGATCTTTTACAATATGATAAGTCTTGTCATCTACTTGCTTTACATGTGTTAGTCATTAAGATACAACTTGTATCTTTGTTTACAACTTTGTTGACTGAACAAATATCTAGATATTATTTATAAGTGACTCATATAAATAATATCTTCTTCATCTTTATCCATCCAGCAGTAGTATGACTCATAGCAGCACCTGATACACTAGAAGACTTAACTGTGTAACCAGACTTAACGAGGAGACTTAACTGGGAGAAGACTTAACCAGAAGACTTAACAACTCCTGCAACAGCTTCATTAGCGTATTTTGCTTATCATTTCAGTATTCTTCATGTTTCATTCTTCTTGTTCTGTGATCATCAAATCTATGAAAATATAATTCCCAACAATCTTCCCCTATTTGATGATTACAAAACAAACACGTTCTTGTACGAATTTCCCTAGACGAAGTAGAGAAATTGAGATAACTAAATCTCACCATGAATGAAACCATACTGTCTTCCCCTTAATCTATGCTATCCACCACATCTCTTCCCCTTTTTGTTATCAACAAATAGAAAAAGTATACAAATATGATCTTTACAACTACAAACTAATACTACACATCCAATCTATCCTTCTAATATCTCAAATTACCCTCCATTAAGCTTTCCGCACTAAAAATGAACTTGAGACAGTAAAATTTTAAACCATCAGTAGCAATACTAATCAACAATAATAAGAATCAATAACTTTCCCTTGTGGTGATGCATAAGTATAATAAATGGTTAAACACTTGAACATTTAAGCTTCCCCTGAAACTCATATGTTAACCATTCGAATCTCCAATTCTGTAAGCTTTAATGACTGATGAAGAAAAACCAACCATTAGTAACTTGATGATGAAACAGAATAAACCAACCTTGTGTCTTATGTATTGTACTAAAACTTGACTTTGAACTTATACTAACACAATATAAGTAGACCGAAATCTCTTGATAAAATCCTCATCTTCAATGAGACAGTGAGCACTACAAAGTAACTCCTTTAAGTGATAGTTAACTAGGTCTTCGTCCATCCACCCCTTGACCTATGAAAACTAGATTGAACAAGTCTTTGTCAAACTTCTTGGAGCACAAACAAGTTATCTTCTTACAAAAGGTGTGATAAAACACCTTAGATATAATAAAACACAACTTTGAAAAATTCTACTTCATCTTCAAATAAGCAACAAATAATATTTTTCACCAATAATAAATTGATAAAAAAGCCTTTAATCTTTTAAGAACATAACCCAACTCTCTTCCCTCTGAGTGAGTGTTCTTCCCCTTTGTGTGTGTAAACCAAGAAAGAAAAACCAAAAATTCGACCATACCTCAACTGTTTCTGCAGCAGTTTTCAACGATGCATATCTTGCAACCTAAGGCTCAGATTGAAGATCCCTCCGGTGAGAATCTACCTTGATATACCAAGAACCTCCAGTAAAAATTTCAGCCCGATCCAACGGTTAACGAAGGAGTTATCGCCTTTTGAAAACAGCCCTGCAGTGAGTTACGAAAATACGAACCAGATCCGAATTTTTCTTCTTTCTTTAGCTAAAACCTTTTCTTTTCCTAGATCCAGAGCCCCCGCTCTGATACCAATTGTGAAAACTTATTTTAAAGGTTACTAACAATAAGTTTTGTGATCGTTTATGGACTCAAGGCTGTTAGACCTTGATCTAGGATTTTAACTATGATAAGCATGATGATAATATTGGCGGAATATTCAAATGAAAGAATACAATACTATCACAACAAGGTTTTTCCAACTTCACCATTTGTTATTCAAACTAGCCCCAATACTACTTGATCAATAGCATTACGATTACACTCTAATCAGGGATCAAAGATCCTTGAGGCTAAACAAACATAACAACATTAGACCACATGTCTAATGTTTATCACACACACTCTTTTAGGTGCTTTACATTTTAACACACTTGGTGTTGTTGTAATTTGTAAGTATGAAGCACCTTGGTGATTAACATCTAACCACACTTTTTATCTAAGGGTAAGATCTTCCTTTTATAGCACAAGGAAGATCTTTTATAATATGATAAGTCTTGTCATCTACTTGCTTTACATGTGTTAGTCATTAAGATACAACTTGTATCTTTGTTTGCAACTTTGTTGACTGAACAAATATCTAGATATTATTTATAAGTGACTCATATAAATAATATCTTCTTCATCTTTATCCATCCAGCAGTAGTATGACTCATAGCAGCACCTGATACACTAGAAGACTTAACTGTGTAACCAGACTTAACGAGGAGACTTAACTGGGAGAAGACTTAACCAGAAGACTTAACAACTCCTGCAACAGCTTCATTAGCGTATTTTGCTTATCATTTCAGTATTCTTCATGTTTCATTCTTCTTGTTCTGTGATCATCAAATATATGAAAATATAATTCCCAACAGTGTTAGTTTTGGTATCGGTTGGGAAAGTAAACCCACAAAGGGGTTGTTTTCTTTGTTTCTCAGTTTGCCACAAATACACCCAAGAGGGTGATCACTTGTATTTTGGTTCACAGTAGTAAGAAAACTGTAAATGGGTTTGTTCTTGTTTTGTGTTAACATCAAAACTACAATTAATGGGCTCTATAGCCTTTCACCCATGAAAGGGTACATTTGGTTTTTAAACTTGGGCTAAGGCCCAACAATACAAAAAGGGTGTGTTTAGTTTATTAATGGGCTAGAGCTCATTTAGTTTATTAAGGTTGTTTTGTTAATGGACCAATTTATATAACACTTATTGGGCCATACTTCTTATTGGAATACACATAATAACCTATATGGGTTGACATCATTTGGACATATTAATTCATAAAGGACTATATATCCATACATGTTGGAACTTGGACTCACATTGGACTAATTTACGGATTATTAACGGACTATAAACCTTATCGAACTATCTACATTGGATGATAGATAAAAACTATTAAGTTCGTACGTTGGACTAAAAACCATAAAGCTTGGACATTGGGCTGTACAAGGAAATACAAAATTTACAAAGGAATAAATACTGAGTCTGAAAATATAAATTCTTCTAGTCATCTCTATAACAAAATAACTATCACAATGTAGTCTTCTAAGTCCAATGGTACTCTCCACTCATACCCAGCTTCCAACTAAAAACCTGCCGCAGGAAAAGAAATGCGGCTGAGCTACGAGAGCTCAGTCAACAGATATAACGGTAACAAAGCAGTAATAAAGAATAGTACAGAGTGTCAGAAATATATGTCATGCAGATATAATCAGAATCAAAGGATAAATAAAGGAGTAAGGATAAAGGATAGGGAATAATAAGTAGGTAAAGGTAAAAGGAAATAGTGCAAGGTATAATAATGGTCAAAGGTAAGTAATGTATATGGTAAAGGTAAACAGTAATCCACCACGAGCCCAGAAACAGAGATATAATATATATAACCATGCCATCATCATCAATCAGAGGGGTGTCCTCTCAGTAACCAGATAATATGAGGGGTGTCCTCATGTATCAAATGGAGTAGCTAGCTCCCAGATATGTGAAAGACGTGTATTGCACACACCATTAGTCACCAGAGATATAACAGATAATATAAACAGATAACAAAAATCAGATCAGATCTAGGATGCATCCATACGCCCCAGGTGGCCAGAGTCTACCAATACACACCAGATAAAATAAAGTCAGGGACGGGACAGGTCATCACTCTCCTGCCCTAGAGTCATGCCATCGGTGCATCAATGACATGGACATGAAACCCTCATGCCTAGTGAGGTGGCTCGGGTATCAAACCGTGGGTCAAAGGTCAAGTATCATGTCATAAACAGAGGGTCATGTCAAAAGGTTCAGATTATAAGGTCCATGTCAGATGTTACAGAAGTGTATATCAGAGGTTCAGAAATCAGATAGGTTTATATCAGAGTTTATAACAATGTTCAAGTCCAGGTTCAGAAATAGTATATCAGATTAATGCTTAAGTTTCAAAAACAAGAGTTTATAACCGGGTTTAGAATAAGGTTCAAATCAAGGTTCACTAGGTCATATCAAAAGTTCATAATCAAAAAGGTTTATAGGTTCATAGAAAAGATTTTAATTCAAAGGTTTCATATTTAACTTGTATTTAAATAATCTTTCAGTGACTTTCATAAAATGATGTTTGGTAAAACCTTCTTATACATATAGTCTTTAAAAGAAATTTTCATAAAACCTTTAGTGCTGTTTATAACATCGTACTCAAAAGCTTTTCAAAAACATTTTCATATCATTAAGGAAAGTTTCCAATTTCAGTTAAAATGTCAAAATGAATCTTCAGGGTATTCAGAGGTTTGCATATTCAGGTCACAAGGTAATGAGTCAAGTATCAAGGAAAAATTCAGAGTCAGATATCATGTCAGAATCAGAGTGTTATAACAAGTTCATATTTCAAAGGGTTTATAACAGATGGCTCAGAATCAAGTTTCATAACAAAATTCATATCAGGAATTATAACAAAGGGGAATCATATGAAAGGTTCAAAGTAAAGGGGATCATAGCAATGGCATCAATACAGAAGCTGACAGATCAGAAAAAATGAAAGAGATCATGAGAAACCTGTGAGAAGGTTCAGAATATCTGTACCTTATTAGCAAAGCAGATAAGCAAAACAGACACAGAACAAAGATCAGGGCTTCTCCTTCTTCACACCTTGCGTATGAGTAAAACCGAACAAAACAATTGCCACGATCGAATCAAGTCTTCAATAATCCAACTCCTATTTTTCCTAGCTTGGTTACACCTTGATCAAATCCAGAAAATTACTAGATGGTGCCCAGAAATCGTATGGAAGTGGTGGTCGAATTTTGTTTTGTCGAGTATTAGGGTTTCGGCAATTAGGGTTTTTAAAAAAAATATTATGGTTTGTATTATAATTATAAACCGACATATGGGGGGGGGGGATTAGGCCCAGAAATTCGGCCAAAGAGTTGTAGAAATATTAGGATTGTGATTTGGTATATTTTCCTAATTTATTTTGATATTTATCTATTTTTAAAAAGGTTTTATAAATATAATTAATTTGAATAATTATTTTCGGACCATGTATTATGCATAAATATTTTTTTGGACATTCACAAAATATAATGTTGTCCCAGAAATTAATTTACTTCATATGTAGCTCATTTTCAGAAGTTTGGAATCAATTCAGAATTTTATAAGTGATTTAATTAAGTTTTATGGTTTCAGGGGTAATTTGGTCATTTTGCATGCTTTTAAATTTTGGGTTTTACAACTTCTTCCCCTCTAAAAGAAAAAATTTTGTCCTCGAAATTTGAAGTCGCAAGGTTAAACAGGGTCGTAGCAAAATCGTAAAAGGTCGTCACGAACATCCTCACGCCCGCGGAGGTGCTTCCAAAAGGATCTTCAAAACAAATGGTTTCTCATGACTCGATCAAAACAAGGTGGGTTCAGATTCCTCAGATGTAGACAAATTAGGTTGATTTAGATCAAAAGAACCATACAATATAAAATGGATGATAGGTGAATCTTCTGAAAAGCTTATATGGAATACAACAGAACTTCAAATCAGATTAACTGTATCATCAGTAGAGAGCTCTACAAAGAGTTCAAGATTTATAACTGAGGTCAGCAGAATGTAAAACGAGAGTCCAAACTAATCCAGATATCTAATGAACGAAGGTAGAGTATACGCGTAGGTAGAATGAACCTAAAGTCTCACTAATCACGGATAATCCAACGGAGATTAGATTCTAAACTTCTTTGGTACTCCCCCAAGACATCCTATGGCCACAATGAGTGCACGTTATATGGTGTAAGTATTATCACGTTGATCAGGCGTCATAATACTAGCACCACATAAATATGCCTTCATGATGATCATACTTTATCTTGAGTCGTGAGTATAACAACCTATCTTAATCCACCTAGTACTTCTACAGTCTCAGAGTCAACAAGATCAAAGTCATAGTCAAGAGAGAAAGCAACTGTTCGCAAGAGTATCGGAATTCCAGATTGCCTAGCAAAATAAGGTACGCCGTCACAAGCATCAGATTTTCCACATTTCGCCAAATTTCCTCAGAACAAGGCCATCATCGAACATACGAAAAATAAACACGGAACTGAAATGATTCTAGGGTACTTAAATCATTAGAGGATCTTATCACGATATCACGAAACTTAAGGGAGTCAACGGAAATGAAAACTAATCGTCAATAACTTCGGTCTTCATAGAATCAATTCTTCCAAACATAAAAGGTCTGTTTCCGAAATCCGTTCATTTCAACCATTCAATCTCTTCAAGTGCGGTTAATCTGTCCTCGTTTGTCCATCAATTTGGAAGTGAAACAAAATCGTCTGGTTCATCACGCCTCCTGCAGTTCTTCTTGGAATGTGATGGAGTAATGCGAATTTCTGGCACGATTTTTAAGTTTCTTCATCATCCAGTCTGCTTCCGCCCTCAATTCATCTTAGTACAACCAAGATGAATAGGGAAGTGAGACTGTACGTCTTCATCAGCTCCAGGTTCGCCGTCTTTCTTCTGCATCGCCAACACTTCTGTCTTGTAAGGAATGTCTTCACTCTTTAGGGTAGTCACCGTTGTTGTCAACTCTAGGTCAGGTAGTGAAGTAATACTTCTGATGCGTTTCTAGTTGTCTTGATGCATACGCAAAACCTTCTGAGTCTCTTTCTGAAATGTCTCAAAATTTGTCCCGTCTGAGGGTATGGAAACAAATTTTTTTTCAGCTTTCCAAAACTCTGTTCTTAATCGGACTAAGTTGTTTCTCTCTGGTCACGAAATTTATCAAGGGTAACGCAAGTTGTAAACGTCTTCAGAATTCTGATGCAAGGTTCAAAAGATTTCAGTTTACCATTTTGTTATCGGTCTTGACCATTCGGTGATAGTTTCAAAATTTGCGGGATTTAAAAGGGATATTCTCAATCAAGAAAAACCGTTGTCTCAACAGATATCAATCTCTCAGAATGCACAAGTGATCGTCAAATTTCTTACAAAGTGCAAAAATTATTTTCATGTTCTTCTTCGTCTCCGAATGTACTATTAAGTCATACAATGACCATTTACCCAAGTACTCACGAGAACACATTCATTTATCAAATTTACAGAATAGTCAGAGCTTTAGCTAATACTATTAGCGTCACAAATCTTTATATCAGTCGTTACAAATGCGGACAGCGATCTCAAGAATAACCTCAATTCATATTTCCATCTGAAGGAAACTTCGCACTCTGAAATTGAATAGATACAAAGTCGTTTCAGGGTGGAGAAATAAGGGTTCCAAATAGCAATACGGTTCAGCTTCCAGAATCAATACATGTCTCCTGTCATCATTCTTCTTTATCGCGAACAAAACTGAAATACGCCAAGAAAATACACTTAAGCGAACTTACTTCTCACTCCGGTGGAAAATTTGGTGGTTCAATCAGAAATCGTGTTCAGAAAATTCAGGGTTCCAAGTAATTTTCAAGATAAGGTTCATTCATTGTAGTACGAAATGGGTTCAAGGAAAACTTCATAATCGCGAACATAACAAACTAGTCTTCAGAGTAATAATGATAGTCCAGAGTTTAACAATCGGTAATCATGGTAGGGAGTTCAAAATTGCTTCAAACGTCAAAGGTGAGACATAGGAGGATAGTTGTCAAACAACCAATCCTTTATCAGAATAACATTAGAGTTAACAGTCCACAGAAATACAGATCAACAAAGCAAATCTTATCGTCCAAAATGAGAGGGAAACATTCTTATACTCGTGGTTAAACACCACAAGACTTCTCATAGGGATAGAGATGGTTAAGACGAAATCAAATGGTGTCAGAAAATTTAAAGATGTTTATCAAGAGACAAGAGACAATTAACAGAAGGTATCAAATGCTTATCAAAACAGAAGACAGATAACAGAAGGTGTCAAGTACGTCATCGCCAAGGAGATTTTTAGAATGCCCGAAGAGGCATCAAAATGATTAACAGAAGGATCAGAGGTCAGAGTCGGACTCTGCAGACAAGGATCAAATAGTGTCAGGCCATATTATGCAGTTCTCAATGCCTTCCAGATTTATTTAATTCTCAAATCTTGGGTAGTGCAAAGCATAAGCTTTCAATTTCTAAAAGTGATCTTAACAGACTTAAATCAAAAGAAGGGCACGAATCAGAGTGATGCGGAAGCAAAATACTTAAACAAATGCCTTATAGTCTACCCATTCCTCACTGGTCAAAACTTAAGTTCATATCAAGAAATCCTAAAGCAAGTTCTCAGGGTGTTCTCCTATGTTCTTACAGTGGAAGCCTAATGGTCCAGAACTCACAGGCCAAGGGTAAATGTATTACGAGTCGCAGCCTGTCTCTCTGATACCATAAATTATAACACCCCGACCTGACAAGGGTAGAGATGTCACAACAATGGTGACATATCAGAAACATACACAAGCATACATCTTCAATAATACAAAGGAATACAAAGGTGACAAGAAATTACAAGGAAATACAAAAATTTACAAAGGAATAAATACTGAGTCTGAAAATATAAATTCTTCTAGTCATCTCTATAACAAAATAACTATCACAATGTAGTCTTCTAAGTCCAATGGTACTCTCCACTCATACCCAGCTTCCTACAAAAACCTGCCGCAGGAAAAGAAATGCGGCTGAGCTACGAGAGCTCAGTGAACAGATATAACGGTAACAAAGCAGTAATAAAGAATATTACAGAGTGTCAGAAATATATGTCATGCAGATATAATCAGAATCAAAGGATAAATAAAGGAGTAAGGATAAAGGATAGGGAATAATAAGTAGGTAAAGGTAAAAGGAAATAGTGCAAGGTATAATAATGGTCAAAGGTAAGTAATGTATATGGTAAAGGTAAACAGTAATCCACCACGAGCCCAGAAACAGAGATATAATATATATAACCATGCCATCATCATCAATCAGAGGGGTGTCCTCTCAGTAACCAGATAATATGAGGGGTGTCCTCATGTATCAAATGGAGTAGCTAGCTCCCAGATATGTGAAAGACGTGTATCGCACACACCATTAGTCACCAGAGATATAACAGATAATATAAACAGATAACAGAAATCAGATCAGATCTAGGATGCATCCATACGCCCCAGGTGGCCAGAGTCTACCAATACACACCAGATAAAATAAAGTCAGGGACGGGACAGTTCATCACTCTCCTGCCCTAGAGTCATGCCATCGGTGCATCAATGACATGGACATGAAACCCTCATGCCTAGTGAGGTGGCTCGGGTATCAAACCGTGGGTCAAAGGTCAAGTATCATGTCATAAACAGAGGGTCATGTCAAAAGGTTCAGATTATAAGGTCCATGTCAGATGTTACAGAAGTATATATCGGAGGTTCAGAAATCAGATAGGTTTATACCAGAGTTTATAACAATGTTCAAGTCCAGGTTCAGAAATAGTATATCAGATGAATGCTTAAGTTTCAAAAACAAGAGTTATAACCGGGTTTAGAATAAGGTTCAAATCAAGGTTCACTAGGTCATATTGATGAGGCGAAAAGTGTACCGCTTTTAAGGGGTCATTTAAGCCCGAAATCGTATTTATTTGATCAAATATTGCCCTAAATCGTTCCTTTTGTCATTTTAGGTACTTTTGAGGAGAAATCTGGAAAAGGAGGCATTTTGGACGTTTTTGGAGCATTAAAGTGAAGAATACGACAAAGTCTCAAAATCGGCTGAAATTTACCTTTGACGGCGTCAGAATCATCTCTTGACGGCGTCATGCCTTGGCAAGAAAAGTTGGATGTGAAATTTACTCATGACGGGCCAGTGAGTTAGCATGTGAATTCTGACGGCGTCACGCTTTAACTAAATCAAGGGCGTCACGGCTTAAATCATAAGGGGACGGCGTCACGTTCATGATCCGACGGCGTCAAGCCTTGATAAGCCAGAATGGATTTTTGAAGAGCTAAAGAGGGACGGCGTCAAGAAGGTCACCCGGGAACCCTAAAAGCGGCGAGGTGACGGCGTCACAATGCATAAGGTGACGCCGTCAGATCCAAAAATCTATATATAGTTTTCTAATTTTTTGTCATTAAGGAGAGCTTAGTGTGTGGAATTTTGGGATAAAACCCTAAGACGATTTTAGCTACTTTTTCAAGGCTTCTTGCCTTGAGATCTTCCATGTTTCATTGAAAGATAAGTTATCAATTAATCATTCAATATGTCTATGTGTTGTTTGATTCTATCTTATGCTTGTCTTTTGTTTAACATGTTAGGCTAATTTTATCTTGTGTTTGCTTAGATCTAATGAAACTTAGCTATTGATTATTGGTTGTTAGTGTGTTGTTAGTTGTATTGGATGATTGTTTATCTATGTTAGGCTTAAGAAAACTGGCTAACTTCCTATTCGGTAACTTGCTTGAACGTCTTAAGAAACATGAACCAAACGCGTACTAAAGGTTTTTATGGTTGTATTTAATGCACAAGCGAATTCTAGTGATCCCATGTTAGGAGCTTCCTAGCCGGCTCGACATAGGAGTGAAGTAGGAGCTTGTAGAGTTGGGGAAGTAAGTACGCCACCCCACGAATGGTATTAAGGAATACACCCGTCATCCACGCGACTAATACACACTAATTAACCGGTAAAAGATAGTTAGGGAGTAAGGAAATCTAAGTAAACACATTTCTCTACACATAAGTTTCTCACCACTTTTCATTTTTGTTATTTTATTTTATTTGCATTCGTAGTCATTTGGGTTAGTTGACTAGCAACTAATTCCGCCCACTCCTTCAAACCCGAGATTTTACTTACTTTCATAAAATTATAAAAACATAAAAAGAATCTTCCTCAACCCTTAGACCTAATTAGAGTAGCCTTTCACACCTAACGGACACTATTCCCTGTGGAGAACGATCAATCCCCCGTACTTACCACTACACTATACTACATCGGTCAGGTACACTGCCTGGTGGGGTTGTAAGCCTCTTGAGATCCCTCGAGAGGTAAAACCTGTTGTAAGGTTACAAAACCACGCAATCAAGTTTTTGGCGCCGTTGCCGGGGAATAGTTATTGTTTAGGTTGAATTTTTATTTCTATTAGGTCTACTCACTAGATTCCTTTCTAGTGAGATTTTTATTTTATTTTTCTAGGTTTTCTTTAGTCTATCTATTTTTTTCGTGTCTTTGTTCGTAACCATACCATCCGACATCATGGAAGATGGTAATATCCTTAACCCACACAACCCACCACCACAACAACCACCACCACCTCCTAGAGCCCGTACTTTAGGAGAGTATTCCCGTCCTAGCCACCATGGCTATCGAAACACCATTGAGCTCACTCAAGGAGCCAATATCACACCCTTGCGATCCGACACCATCCGGTTGGTGCAAAGCGGATGCGCATTCCATGGACTTCGTTCTGAAGATCCTAATCAACATCTCAAGGACTTTCTTAAAATCGTTGATTCTATAGACCTTGATGTTGCCACTCGAGAGACGACCCGATTGCGTCTCTTCCAATTCTCTCTGCGGGACCAAGCTAGTCAGTGGCTAGAACGTCAACCCGCAGGATCCATTACCTCTTGGGATGATCTCACCACTCGTTTCCTTGCTCAGTTTTTCCCACCGGGAAGAACTACCAAGCTAAGGAAGGATATCTTGATGTTTGAACAACGTCGAGGCGAAACCCTCTACGGGGCATGGATTCGATTCAAGGACTTACTTCAAAAAGTCCCTCACCATGGCATAAATCTATGGCTTCAAATCCAAATCTTCTATGACCATGTTGATTACCACACCAAACGTGCCATCGATCGAGCCGCCGGGGGCAGATTGCGCGACAAAAGCGCCGAGGAATCATGGGAGATCATTGATGAGCTTGCATCCGACGATGATGAATTGTGGCAAGTCTCCCACGACGTGCGCTCGGCAGTCAAGACATATTCATCACCCGATACAGCCAATCAAATCACTGAGGAAAGCGTTAGTGAATTTGAGAAAAGGGTTGCATATCTTATGGAAAAGCAAAAGAGACCCTTAAGTCCACAAAAAGCAACAATTAACTCAGTCTCATGCGTTAGGCAAATACCATTGTCCGAATCACCCCGTAGGGAAATTACTAAACCCTTCCATAAGCACGCTCCACCCAACTCACCACCTCAGGAACTTAGTCCAACATTCGAAGCTCGAATGAGAGAGTACATGTCAAAACACTCCGAACGGTTGGCAAAATTTGAGGAAGCCGTCTACAAACAAAAGGAGGAAATGGAAGAGAAGATGGCGGAGATGATGAATCTTTTGAAAGAATACACAAACACAAAAGCCCCTGAAAAAGTGTTGGTGAGGAATGACGTTAATGTTCCTAACACTAAATTTGCCAAGGCCACCTCCGTCGTCCAAGAGGGCGGAAATGATGGGAGAGGGAAATCCATAACTATGGAAGTTAGCAAAATTGACCTCATCCCACTTAATAATGGAAACACCAATGCTTACAAATGCGATTCCGACAAGGGAGAGGAGGCGCCCTCTGAGGAGCGCCAATTGGTTGAACCGCCGGTGTCACAACAAGTGAAGCATTACTTGAAGCACGAAATAAACAAGGAGACCATAAACGATTGGGTGAGAAACTATCGACGTACTCATCTACCCAACAAGAAGTCCAAAAAGGTGGAACCGGATGATAAATCTGACACATTACCCGGTGGGCAATTGTATGAATGCCTCATAGGACAAAAGTTAGTGGAAAAGCAGAAATTCTACGGGGTCTTCGAAATACCATGCAGCATTGGAAAACACAAGTATCTGGATGCGATAGCTGACCAAGGTTCCGACGTAAATTTGATGCCCTTATCCGTTTATGTTCAGTTAACCGATGAGTTGCCATCCATCACCCATACTAAACTCTCCTTTGCAAAGCATTCTTATGAGTATCCGCTAGGAATTGCAGAAGATGTGTTGGTCAACGTTGCCGGATTCCTGTATCCGGTCGACTTCATGATCATTGAGAGAAATGATATGAATATGCCAATAATCCTTGGGGCACCCTTTCTCACTACCACTAGAGCACAAATCAATTACGATAATAGCACCATCCAAATGAAGAAGGGGAAGAAAACAGTAAACTTCCCAACGATCCCACGACATATACGAGATGTTGCTCTGCAGAAGAAGATGGAGGCTAACAATAATATAGCCCGCGGTAATGTTCGAGAGAAAATTCTTGCATGGGAGGCAAGGATTAAGAGTTATATGGAAAATGAGATTAGAGAATGTAAGGATGGATATAACGATTATGTTGAGGCTGATGAGCAACCCAATAACCCCGTTGAATTTACAAAAGGAGACTCAGTGCTCCTAAGGCATTCAGAAACAGAAGCACCTACCAATGAACTAAGTCCCTGGTGGTACGGACCATTCACAATTAAAAGATTACACCAAGATGGGATAGTAAGCTTGACCAGCAGAGGAGGAGGTGAAGTAACTGCGAATGTCGAGCGATTGAGACACCACCACCCTGATAACAAGGATCATATCTATCAGGGATACGTCATTATGAATGATGGAATCACGTAATGTACGTGACTTTGAGTCTAGCTACAAGACTCGTTAATAAAGAAAAGCGCTTCTTGGGAGGCAACCCAAGCTTTATTTGTTTTATTTGCTTTGTGTGTTTATTTATTTGTTTGTTTGATTTTATTTGTTTCCGTATGTGTGTTTAATTTTTATTATTATTGATTCATGTTAAAAACTAAATTGTGAAAATGCTTTATTTTGTTTTTAACTTCGTCTTAACTACATATAAAGGTATTTTGCAAAAGATAAGTGTAAGGGAGATCTAAATCGGTTTATTAGAACACATATGAACATGAATCGTAATAATAATAAATTAGCATACATATTAGTATTTGTTTGAGTCAAATGCTTGTATCGAGTCATAGTGATGTTTTGCAGGATTTCCAGGAAGTAAGGTAAAGGTTTTTCCAGAAATTTTCCGGAAACTTAAAATGAAAATTTTTGTCAGGTCATTTCTGACGGCGTCAGGGGTTATAACCTGACGGCGTCAGATTTAATTTCCAGAAATTTTTGAAAGTTTTGTTTTCATAAAAAGTTTTTATTAAAATCTCCAACTTATAATCTCCAGGAATCTGCAAAATTATCATTCCACAAGCATTATATCCTTATATATAGATTTTATCCCGCCGATGTTATGCAGGTTTTCGTGTTTGTTTTCTCAGGTTCAACAGGTTATTTTGGACAAGGAGATGTTTATGGAATCAAGCTTATGGCGATGCATTAGTCATGGAGCTTCAACATTACCTTGGAGGAAGATCTAACCATGTGATTTCACTATCCAACGAGCGAATCAGGGGAGTATTTGATTTCATTCTTTTACTTTTTGCTTTTACATCTTATTATTTGAACATTGGGGACAATGTTCATCTTAAGTGTAAGGGGAGGGTAAAAGTACGATTTTAGAGAATACAATTACGCTTGATTTTTGTTTGTTTAATAATAGATGTGTAATAAAACTGAGAGAAATACTTGATTAGGGTAATTTTAGTGCCAAATTTAAAATTTTTTACAACATATAGGAGTGAAACTTTAGTTTTAATGAGCGTCTCACGGATAGGAGTTATATGACTAGCACAAAAACCGTACCACTAAAAAATTTTTCACCCCAAATATGTGAGGTTCGCCCCTAGAATAGGTAGGAAAAGCATTTATGCTATGATGTGTGTACCGGTAGCACTTAGATTCTAGAACTTGCGTTAGGACCATTCCAAGGCCACAAGTGAGACTACATTCGTGTAGTTAGATTTACTACATGATAAGAGGCATTAGGATTAACCCATTGTTTTACACCTGTGTTTTTGTTATAATTACGTTGGCTACATTGGTCAAGTAATTCTCCCACACCCTTTGCGTTGTACTCATTTTTAGTACACGATACCCCTAGTACACCCCTCAGAGCCTATCTTTTCGTTTCGACCTTTAAGCATTTTACTTAAAGGAAGAATTTGTTACACCCCACTAAAATGTACACCCAAATCGCCTTAGCCTACCTTGTATGCACTCATCTTTAGTGCATTATTGTGTCAACATTTGTTTAAACCCAAGTTAATTATCTAATTGATTACATGGTTGCTAAGTCGAGTCATATCCTTGTACATATTGTTTTGGGACGATTGGGACTCATGGGTAAAGTACTAGTATAATGGAGTAATGGGGAAGAACAACATTATTACCCCCATATGTGCTAAATATTTTAAAAGTACTCCAAGTGTTTTGATTATCTTAATTCGAGTCATTAGAATAGTTATTTGTAAAGTTATGTAAAAGTTCAAGTGTAAGGGGATGCAACGCCTCTATGATGTATTATTTTGGATGGTAGGGCAAAAGTGTATGTCAAAAAAAAAAAAAAAAAAAAAAAAAAAAAAAAAAAAATCGAAAAAATCAAGAAAAATACAAAAAAAATGAGAAAATGAAAAATAGAAAAAACATACGGACTACCATCCCGTTTCATTTTATGTTTATTTTATATTTTTGTTATTTTCATTCATTAGCTTAAATCGAGTCGAGTCTTGGCTTAGCAACATTGTATAGTACATGTAATTGATCAAGATCTTTAACTCGCCACCAGTAAAATATCCCGTATCCAACAAAACCGTGTTTTCCTTTTCCCTACACCTAACGTTATAACCCATTTAAAAGCCCTCTTTGATAGTTTATCTTAGGTGCTTACGCCTAGTGGAGGAGGTTTTCGATCCTTTCCCAAGCCTATGGTAATCTATTTGCTATGACAGGTAGTGAGAGATATTTTCCGTTTTCATTTATGAGATTTATTTTGATGACACTTGAGAGATGTGAGTATCTAAACACTACTTGTGAGGTGCTAGTATGTAATCTCCGTGCTTATCATGATTGAAGTGGAACGATTATTTGTTGTAATTACTTTTATGTTTGCATTAAATGACCCCTAACTTGTATTTTGATTAGAATAAAAGCGCATTTGCTTGAGGACAAGCAAATCTCAAGTGTAAGGGTATTTGATGAGGCGAAAAGTGTACCGCTTTTAAGGGGTCATTTAAGCCCGAAATCGTATTTATTTGATCAAATATTGCCCTAAATCGTTCCTTTTGTCATTTTAGGTACTTTTGAGGAGAAATCTGGAAAAGGAGGCATTTTGGACGTTTTTGGAGCATTAAAGTGAAGAATACGACAAAGTCTCAAAATCGGCTGAAATTTACCTTTGACGGCGTCAGAATCATCTCTTGACGGCGTCATGCCTTGGCAAGAAAAGTTGGATGTGAAATTTACTCATGACGGGCCAGTGAGTTAGCATGTGAATTCTGACGGCGTCACGCTTTAACTAAATCAAGGGCGTCACGGCTTAAATCATAAGGGGACGGCGTCACGTTCATGATCCGACGGCGTCAAGCCTTGATAAGCCAGAATGGATTTTTGAAGAGCTAAAGAGGGACGGCGTCAAGAAGGTCACCCGGGAACCCTAAAAGCGGCGAGGTGACGGCGTCACAATGCATAAGGTGACGCCGTCAGATCCAAAAATCTATATATAGTTTTCTAATTTTTTGTCATTAAGGAGAGCTTAGTGTGTGGAATTTTGGGATAAAACCCTAAGACGATTTTAGCTACTTTTTCAAGGCTTCTTGCCTTGAGATCTTCCATGTTTCATTGAAAGATAAGTTATCAATTAATCATTCAATATGTCTATGTGTTTGTTTGATTCTATCTTATGCTTGTCTTTTGTTTAACATGTTAGGCTAATTTTATCTTGTGTTTGCTTAGATCTAATGAAACTTAGCTATTGATTATTGGTTGTTAGTGTGTTGTTAGTTGTATTGGATGATTGTTTATCTATGTTAGGCTTAAGAAAACTGGCTAACTTCCTATTCGGTAACTTGCTTGAACGTCTTAAGAAACATGAACCAAACGCGTACTAAAGGTTTTTATGGTTGTATTTAATGCACAAGCGAATTCTAGTGATCCCATGTTAGGAGCTTCCTAGCCGGCTCGACATAGGAGTGAAGTAGGAGCTTGTAGAGTTGGGGAAGTAAGTACGCCACCCCACGAATGGTATTAAGGAATACACCCGTCATCCACGCGACTAATACACACTAATTAACCGGTAAAAGATAGTTAGGGAGTAAGGAAATCTAAGTAAACACATTTCTCTACACATAAGTTTCTCACCACTTTTCATTTTTGTTATTTTATTTTATTTGCATTCGTAGTCATTTGGGTTAGTTGACTAGCAACTAATTCCGCCCACTCCTTCAAACCCGAGATTTTACTTACTTTCATAAAATTATAAAAACATAAAAAGAATCTTCCTCAACCCTTAGACCTAATTAGAGTAGCCTTTCACACCTAACGAACACTATTCCCTGTGGAGAACGATCAATCCCCCGTACTTACCACTACACTATACTACATCGGTCAGGTACACTGCCTGGTGGGGTTGTAAGCCTCTTGAGATCCCTCGAGAGGTAAAACCTGTTGTAAGGTTACAAAACCACGCAATCACATATCAAAAGTTCATAATCAAAAAGGTTTATAGGTTCATAGAAAAGATTTTAATTCAAAGGTTTCATATTTAACTTGTATTTAAATAATCTTTCAGTGACTTTCATAAAATGATGTTTGGTAAAACCTTCTTATACATATAGTCTTTAAAAGAAATTTTCATAAAACCTTTAGTGCTGTTTATAACATCGTACTCAAAAGCTTTTCAAAAACATTTTCATATCATTAAGGAAAGTTTCCAATTTCAGTTAAAATGTCAAAATGAATCTTCAGGGTATTCAGAGGTTTGCATATTCAGGTCACAAGGTAAAGAGTCAAGTATCAAGGGAAAATTCAGAGTCAGATATCATGTCAGAATCAGAGTGTTATAACAAGTTCATATTACAAAGGGTTTATAACAGATGGCTCAGAATCAAGTTTCATAACAAAATTCATATCAGGAATTATAACAAAGGGGAATCATATGAAAGGTTCAAAGTAAAGGGGATCATAGCAATGGCATCAATACAGAAGCTGACAGATCAGAAAAAATGAAAGAGATCATGAGAAACCTGTGAGAAGGTTCAGAATATCTGTACCTTATTAGCAAAGCAGATAAGCAAAACAGACACAGAACAGAGATCAGGACTTCTCCTTCTTCACACCTTGCGTATGAGTAAAACCGAACAAAACAATTGCCACGATCGAATCAAGTCTTTAATAATCCAACTCCTATTTTTCCTAGCTTGGTTACACCTTGATCAAATCCAGAAAATTACTAGATGGTGCCCAGAAATCGTATGGAAGTGGTGGTCGAATTTTGTTTTGTCGAGTATTAGGGTTTCGGCAATTAGGGTTTTTAAAGAAAATATCATGGTTTGTATTATAATTATAAACCGACATATGGGGGGGGGGGGATTAGGCCCAGAAATTCGGCCAAAGAGTTGTAGAAATATTAGGATTGTGATTTGGTATATTTTCCTAATTTATTTTGATATTTATCTATTTTTAAAAAGGTTTTATAAATATAATTAATTTGAATAATTATTATCGGACCATGTATTATGCATAAATATTTTTTTGGACATTCACAAAATATAATGTTGTCCTAGAAATTAATTTACTTCATATGTAGCTCGTTTTCAGAAGTTTGGAATCAATTTAGAATTTTATAAGTGATTTAATTAAGTTTTAAGGTTTCAGGGGTAATTTGGTCATTTTGCATGCTTTTAGATTTTGGGTTTTACACATCGAGTACTTTTCACGTGTCATATTTTGTGACAAGCTTATATTCATTAGGTTATGCCGATTCCATATCGTTGCGCTATAGTTCTTTATACTGTTCTGCCATACTTCTTGGCACCGTTGTGTTACTTACGTCACTACACTCTAAGGTGAGTTATAGCCCCACCTTTTCTTATTTAATTGTTTTATAAACTCTTTGGGGGAGATACATGCTTAACTGCTTGATTTTACTTTCATTAGTACTCTAAACTTTTACATATTACTATAAGTTCATAATCCCACTTTTATACATTTTTCAATCTCGTGAAGAGATACATACTACAACCATGAACACAATTATCCACTGTTTCTGTTATGGGTGCTAACAACATGGCCCACTGTTTCTGTTATGGGTGCTAACAACATAGCCCACTGTTTCTGTTATAGGTGCAACAACGTGGCCCACTGTTTCTTTTATGGGTGCAACAACGTGGCCCAACCTTGAAACTTGTGTTCAACTGATTTTTATACAAACACTATGGATTCACTCAACCTTTTACTATTGAAATCAACTGTTTTACTTATAAACTCTATGAACTCACCAACCTTTGTGTTGACACTTTTAGCATGTTTATCTCAGGTCCGAAAGGAATTAGCTGGCATGTGAAGGCGCACGGAAAACATTTTGAAGACAATGCATATATTATCATTCGAAAAACTTTACAACTTTTATGTTGTACATATTGTAAACTTGTGGGACTCTTTGTTAATTCTGATGATATTTTAAATCAAATGATAATTTGCTTCAAAACGTCTCATTTAGAGTCATTTTCTGTAATTTGTACTTTGTGCTATGAAGTAATACCCCAGTGACACAATCTTCCGCTGCGAGAATTTTGGGGGTGTTGAAGATATATTTTTGAGAAACGCCATGTTTTGAAAACATTTTAATCAATGTTGCAAAAATTGGCCGTATCGGCCGATTAATCGCTTATCAGCCTTCGACCTTGTAGAGTTTTGAAAATTGGCAAAAAATCGGTCTGGGCAAAAAAAGGGCCAAAAATCGGCCGTATCGGCCAGAAATCGGCCGTATCGTTCAGCTTTAAAAAAAATAAAAATTTAGGAATTCTACTTAATTTGGGGATCGTTTATTTCACTTATAACACACAATGAGCCTCATAATCAGAATTGGAGCCTTTTATTGAGGTTTGGAAACATAGTAGGCTTGGAATCAGCTACGATCTTTAGTTTGGTCTCAAGAAATACCCAAAACATACAAAAAATGCCAATCCGATTAATCACCGATTAATCCCTCCTTGGCCGATTAATCGCTGCAGGGTGGTCGACCGCCACGTTACCGATTCACGATTTTTACAACATTGATTTTAATGAACTCTTGCTCAAGCATATTTATATATCTGTATCATTTTGAGTGACATTTATTGAAACATAAATACTATTGATTATACAAGAGACATGTTGCAAGAAGAATATTTATGGATTTTTGGATTTTTTGATGTTTTTGTATTTTTGAGATTTTCGTTTGTTATTGGATTTTTTTAAAATTTGCTATTTTTTTATTTTGTTTTTGTCAGTTTTTTAAACTTTGTATTTTGTTAGGCTTCGCATTCCAATTCGTTGAACTAGATACTTAAACTTTCTTTTGGAAGGGCTTTGGGAAATAGATCAGCGAGTTGGTAATGAGTCCTCACAAAATGTAATTCAATAGTACCTTGTTCCACATGCTTTTTGATGAAATGATGAGGGACTGCTGTGTGTTTTGTACGTGAGTGTTGTACAGAGTTGCATGAGATGGCGATGGCGCTTTTCGAATCAAAATACATGTGTACTCTGTCGAAGTGAAAGCCATAGCCTGTCAGCTGTGTGCGCATCCACAGTACTTGCGCACAACACGCCGATAGAGATACATACTTACAGTTGATAGTGCAGTACAGTCTTGTTTCTTTGATGACCAACTTACTAGTTTTTCTCCTAAAAATTATTCTTCACCAGAAGTACTTTTTGCTTTGTCTCTACAACCTGCATGATCTGCATCTGAAAAGGCAATAAGATCGAATCCAGAACGCTTTAGATACCAAAGTCCATGTGAATGGACATTCGGAGGTATCAAAAGATCCTTTTTACCTCTTTGAGGTAATTTTTAGTAGGCTTAGCCTGAAATCATGCTAATAAACATACAGTAAATTGAATATCTGGTCTACTGGCTGTTAGATACATGACAGAACCAATCATGCTCTGATATAGTTTCGGATCAACTGGTTTCCTGTGTAAATCAGAATCCAGTTTGGTGGTAGTAGCCATTGGGGTACTAGAAGGATCACATGAGTCCATTCTGTTGGGATCGCTCCTAACACATAAATGGAAAGACATTTACGGGATTACATTAGTTATATTGTATGCCACATACGCAGGTACTAAAAGCATTAATATTGTAAAGTGGTGCGTATGTTAGGCTCTATATACCTCTCCATACTTCCATGGAGGGGTGATGCTTTTGTGTGTAACTTACTATTTCAATTATCAATAAACACATAGTTTTCCTTTCTCTTTCTACTCTCTCTCTCTCTAACAATGGCTATCATGTATTTCCATCATCCCCGACCTCCCGAATCACAATATCAACTAATTACATCGAGCCATCAAGTGGTATAAGAAGCCAGGTTATCATATTGGTTGATCTCTGATTTTGATCTGGTCAATTAACGTCGTCTTTTTAAGCTGTTTTACAAAGTGTTTCAGTGTTAACATTTTTTTTCTGCCTATAAAAGTTTTAAAACAGATTTTATGGTATAAAAAGTGGTCAAAAGTTTGAATCTTTACTTCAGTTTTCACATATCTGAATAGTGGGTTTTACTGTCCAAGATCAGTTTGTGGAACATCAAAAACTTGTAACCTTCTTGTACCAAACTTGTGATTGTTTTGTGGTAAAAAAGAAGGGTAAAAGGGTGGTTAGAAAAAGAAGTCGGAATACTGGTCGGATAAAGATGGTCAGAAAAAGTGGCCGGAAATCAACGAAAAGTCAAAACCCTCTTTCTACGAATTTGCGGCCATCTTACGAATTTCTAGGAAAGAAATTCGCAAAACCCAATTTTACGATTAAGGCTTTACAACTAAGGTTTACGACTAAGGTTTTATGTCTAAGGTTTAAGACTAAGGTGTATGACTAAGGATTACGACTAAGGTTTACGACTAAGGTTTACAATTAAGGTTTACGAATAAGACCAAGAAAAAAAAAGGAGACGAAGAAGAAAACAAGACCTT
The DNA here is from genome assembly GCA_021014915.2 of Artemisia tridentata subsp. tridentata. Classification (NCBI taxonomy): domain Eukaryota; kingdom Viridiplantae; phylum Streptophyta; class Magnoliopsida; order Asterales; family Asteraceae; genus Artemisia; species Artemisia tridentata. The sequence continues at coordinate 291,750,389 of CP139508.1, forward strand.
TGACCATACAAGGATTACATGTAACCACAAACGCTACCATAACCAATGAAACCTCAGATACGTTGATCCTCCTTGGTCTAAGTCAAAGTGAACGAAACAAAAGAAGAAGGAAATGAAGAGAAGTAAACCAGAATCGATAATAACCCCATATCAAACAACTTCAAATCCAAACTAACCTAAACTCATCACCATACATCACGAACACAACAAACCCATACAAAAACTCCATCATCTACCATCTGAAACCCATCTCCTCAACCTACACGACTCGAACATAAACAAGAACAAAAAAAAAAAAAAAATGGATCTTAAATTCCTTCAATAACACATTCGAATATCATAGATCTTTAAAGACCTTGTGTGTTTCAAGTAAACTCTTCATTGATCTTATCAAGGCATAACCTTCTTAATTTATATCCGAAAATCTAAAAGAAAAAAAACAATAACAATTATGTTATCATTTCTCTTTCTTTCGGCTTGAACAAGAAACACAACAACACAACATGATAACCATCGTGTAGAACCTTACCCGAGACCCATCCTAGGATCTTGAAGCCTCTAAACGTGTTCTTGATTTGGAGTAAGCAGATAATGCAGACATAGGGTATGATTGTTGGTTTGTGATGTGATTGATTTGTTTTCAATGTTGGTTAAATCGATTGATGAGATGCAGATGTGAAATGAATCAGTTTGCAAAGATGAGATGTGGTGTGTTTGGTGGTTGAGTGAAGAAGGATGAGTTAGATGGCTGCGTTTGATTGTGAGAAAGTTTGGTGAGAGGAAAAGTCAGGTGTGGGGGCGTGAAAGTGATTAGGGTCATCATTAATGAGTGAAATATTAGGGTTAGTGATCTTATAAGGGTATTAGTTGTTTGAACCGGGTTTACAAACGGGCTGGTTGGGCCAATTTTTTTATAAGTGTTAATCGGGATGGTAGGATTATTGATTTGGACTGCCTTGGGATTTAACGAAAAAATTATTCACGTTAGTGTGGATGGATTATTTTTTGTGTGAACAATTTTTGGCTGAAACATACTTAGCCGAAATTTGTTATAAATGGTTGTTTGGACTTAAATTTTGGCATATTATTGGTTTACGATTATTTTTTTTGGGTTCGTAATGACAAAGTGATTTTTTCAAGGGGATACAATTATTGAAAAGATCGGGAAAGACCATTATCAAAGATCGTTTAAACCGTCAAAAGGCTAGTTTTGGGCATTTAACCGCAAGATGTGACTACGGCGTTAATTCAATATTATTTATTTAGGGTTGAAGTTGAATTTTACAGGCGCGTGTACTTAGTATCTGAAGATATCGGAGTTGGTTGGATGCATGATTCTTCGAGATCCTTGTTCGAGCTTTTATTCATACGAATGACAGACACTTGCGTTGTATAGTTGTACCTGATGTAAGGAGTTATGTTGTTGTGCTCACATAGTATAGCTATCACTTTGAAGGAGTTACGTTCGTAGTGCTCAAGTGTCACAAAAAGCTGTGGATAATTCGAGAGAAGTTCATATACAGTTAAGGATGGTTGGATGGGTATATGATTCTACCTTTATTGAAATTCTCAGTGTTGGTTCTTAGTCAGACAACAGTGCAAATTTAAATCACAAGTTCGAGTTATTTTACTTCAGTCTCAAGTTCGTCAGATTGGGTTTTCTCCATCAGTAGTCACTACAAACAGCCGTCAGAATGATAATGGGGTCGGTAAAGAGTTTGCCGAGAGGAGTATCAAAAAGGAGATGTTAACAGCTGTAAAACCCTAACTTTTCAAACATTTGAAATGCCTATTTTGCCCCTCTAACTTTGAATCTATAAGAACTCTCATAACGACATGAGAACAATATAAATCTACGAAACCTTACACTATAATCTAAATAACTAAGTACCTAACTATAAAATACAAAAGCCTACAAATTATGTCAATATACACGCCTAAATGATCCTTGTATGGGCCGAATCTTCCCTTCAAACTTTGATACATAATTTTGGATTGAAAGTTAATTTAAGCTTGGCCCAATACCCATTTAAGCGCCCCATTCCCTTTTTATTTCATCACAAATCCCGGCTCATCCAAAATAAAATAATTATCACTCACCAAAAACCCTAAAAACCTATAACCAAAACTCGGCTGCCACTTTTCTCCCTGTTCTTCCTGTTCGATCAAAGAAACACAAGCAAGAAGTCCGGTTGGTGTTCATACGTGGGTGGTTTTCCTTCTTCTTCATCGTGACACGCGACTAGGGTATTGTATCACGAACCCTACTCAATTCTCTCCTTGTTGTTTCCTTTTTATTTTGCTTCGTATCTCCTGAATGGACTGCATGAAATCATGTTTATTCGTCGCATAAAATAACGATCCTATAACCTTATAATCGTTCCATATAATGTGTTGGTTGACGTGTGTTATATGAAGATGAAACCTAATGAAACACAACCCTAAAACCTGTTTGTAAATGGAAAAGAATCGACTAAATTGAATATGTTTTGAATCGGGTTTAATAGTTATATTGTTTCTGTCCTATCAGTTGCTGTCAGGAATTTGAGTCGGCCTCAAAGGGGTCTATTTTAATGATACGAACGTATTTTTGAGTGATTCTTGAGTCTAAAATCAAGTTCTGGAAAAGAGTTTTCTGAATATGTAAGCCTTATAATTTTTGGAGGTCGGGAGAATGTCCTTTCTGATTTTACAAGTTCAAGTGTCAAAACTGTCATTTAGAAATCCGAATTTCAACCTTGGTAGATGATTTTTGTTTTGAAATCACTAAGGAATCGTTAGCTATAATTTGACAGGGCTTAAATATAGGATGTGTTTGGTCTTTGTGATTTTTGGTGGAATTTTTAGAGTACCAAAACATGGTCTCATAATTGCTTACTTTTGGGTCTCAAATCTGTTACCGAATCTGGACTAGTTTTGATAACGAATTTTTGTTCTATAGTTATACTACTTGGAATATTCTACAAAAATTACAAAAAGTAGTCAACATATGTATCTACCTGGGGTAGTTTTGCTAAGGTTCCAGGAGATGCACAAGTATACCTCAAAAATCCGGAAATGTGATACATGTTTTGATACTAAAAGCTGAGTTTTCTTAAAAGGGTGAATTACACACTCAAAGCCTATTATGTCATTAATATGTGTAACCTAATCATAATAGATCTTTAATTAAGTGTTTAATACAGTAAATGAACTACCTACAATCTTTATATAACCTAATAGAGTATTTAATTTGAATACCACATGTTTAAGTATGATAAAAACCCTAAATTACTATTAATGAGAATAATAACCAAGTTAAGCATGAATAATTGTATTTGTGATATAAAACGCTTATGGACCACTTGTAAACCCTAAAATACTGAATCAGGAAACTTACTATTATTGGAAAGTTACTATCTTTGGAAAGCTACTATAAAAGGAAAGTTACTAAAAGGGAAAGCCGACTAAAATGAGTAATCTGATTTAAAATGAGTTATTTTTAAGACGATCATGAATTCGTGTAGATCCGCTGAAGAAGGAGTTGCTTCCAATCTTTATGTTTTCGGTTATGTTTGCACTTGCGGTCTAAGGTACAGATATTCTACCCTTTTTCAGTAAGGGTGTCTTTCTCTCATGACTCTTGATCCTTGATTATGATTCTTTATCTTGATATGATCCTTTGAGCCTTTCCTATTTTTCCTTGATGCTTGATATTCTGATCCATTTGATATTCGTTCATTATGATTCATATGATATGATACTTGATATAATTCGTTCGTTACCCCTTGTGACATCAGTATTCGAATCCCTTGATACTATGAAAGTTCATTTGATATTATAACTGGATGTGAAAACCTTTCTTAAGTATACCATGAAAATGTTTTGAGGAAAACTATTTTTAAAAATGATGTTTATGAGCACGATGCGATACCACTTTTATATGAAATTTTACTGACTTTTATGAAAACTACTTTTAAAGACTTTCTTTATGAAAACTGTTATTAAAGATCACTTTTGTGAAAGCCATTATTAAATGATTACTTACATCATTTAAGCTTCACTTTCTGATTCTGATCTCCATTTCCGATTTGTTTGATAATCAGTCTAATACCTTTCCGACCATTCCGAAGATTCTTAGAACATAATGTGTTTGACACATTCTATAAAATTCTATTACTTATGCTGGGCATATTATGTTTCCTCTGACACTATTTGATTTTGCATAACCCATTTCTATTTCTATGAGAAACCTGGTGGTTTTAACCATGAGTATAGAAATTGTCCACTCCATTCTGATGATGAGTCAGCTCTGCTAATTGTTTCCTTTGAAAGGTTATGATTTTGATATTATTCTAATATGGGTTGTTGGCTGAGCATGTAGATGCTAACAACTGTCATACCATACGTCTCACTTTTGTTGACTCAAACGATTATCCTTATTAAACCTCTTACCATGAATTCCGACTGGTGAAACCGTTATATTCATTGCTATTTCGAAAATAGTTCTACAAAACCTCATATGTATGAGACGATTTTTGCCTACCTTTGAAACTCCGTATCGAATTACATCATCTAGATTTGAAGGATTGAAGAAACAACCACAAGAACCTCTGAGAAGTAGGTTAACTAACAGAGCGTAACCTCCGTAAAGTATTTCAGTTTTATGTACGAAGAAGAAGGAATGTGATATGCGGTGAATGTGAAGTATCCCTAGGAGTAATTTAAGGTTTTGTCATCATCTGTTACGTGTAAAGGAGCAAGACGATCCTTAAAGTTGCTTTCGTACTCGTTTTGATCTTTTGAGTTTAATGATGCCAATTGTATTGGCTATTATGTCAACTATTCTTACACATCTGATAAATCATGTCTTTCGTAAGTATTTGGTCAAACTTGTTATAGTATGACATTGTAGTGTGTCCAGAGGCGAAAGAGAAATATGAAGACCATGTTCGTATTAAGTTAGAATGACCCTCATTCAGGAAGATGAAACTTTAGATTGATGTTCATAAGTTGCAGCAGATAGTACTATTATGGATCCTGCAAAGACTAAGGTTTCCATTGAATGGGCCAAGATCGATGACAGTTACCGAAGTTAGCAACCTTACAGAAGAGTAGTGGAAGATGTTCACAGCTGGCGTTACCATCGATGAAGCATATGAGAAGAAGAGAGACACTTAGAAGGGACTCGATTATACTGTATGCAACACGTGGAGATTACAGCTTTGGAATCAAGACAACTAGACCGTAGGAGATGAACTATTCAGCACATGACCTGGAGTTGACAACAGCGGTGTTTACCTTGAAAATTGGAAGACAATTCTTGCAAGATGAAGGTGGTGGCGGACATAGAAGGAGAACGTAATCGAGTTGGCGAATTTTGAGCTGTACTAGAAGACCTGTCGAAGACACGCAGTCTTGCTTCTCTATTCATTTTAGTTGTACTAAGATGAATTGAGAGCAGAAGCAGACTTGCGGATGGAAGGATGCACAATGATCATGTCAGAGATTCGCGTTACTACACCACAATTCCGAGAAGAGTCGATGAAGGCCTGAGGAACCAGACTCAAGTTTATAATTCCTTTTCACCCTATGATCAGATGGGCAACCGTAGACAGACTACTTGGACTTGGAAGAGATTTGAAATCATGTATTGGAATGGACGGATATTGAAGCAAACATTCATGTTGGGATGAGTTGATTCTGTGAGGGATGAAGTTATTGATGACGTATTTCACTTCTACTTAACCCACTTAAGTTTCCGTTACCTGGTAATAAGATCCTCTGAATGATTTGGGTTCTCTAATAGAAATTCCGTTCTGTGTTCATTCTGCGTATGTTTGATGATGGTTTTGTTATGGGAAGGTTGGCGAATTGTGGACGATCTGATGCCTTTGATGATGTACCCTAAATTCCGATAGACACTCTAGGATTTCCGTACTCTTACGAGTAGTTTCGTTCTCCTCTTGGTTATGTTTTTTGATTTTGATGACCTCTGAGACTGTAGAAGGACTAGGTGGATTAAGATAGGTTGTTTTGTTCACGACTCGAGATAAAGTATGACCATCATGAGGGCATATTTATATGATGCTAGTATTATGACGCCTGATCAACGTGATAATACTTACATCATATAACGTGCACTTATTGTGGGCATAGGATATCTGGAGGAGTGCCTAGGAAGCTTAGATATCTGGCATCTTATCAGAATTATCAGCGGTTAGTGAAACTATAGATTTACTCTACTGATGCGTTTATTCTACCGTTATCGTCTGGTGACTGGATACGTTTGAACATTTGACCGCGGTTGCTAAATTCTGTTCATCTGTTAAGGACTCATTGTAGAGCTTTCTACCGTTTAATGTTATCAACCAATTTGTTTTCTGTCAGTATGGATTCGATCTGTTACTATGAAGAAGTACACCTATGTTTCGATGCATGTACGTTCCACGTTCGTTGGACCTGTTTTGCTATGATCCGCCATAGGTAGAATCTGAGAAAATTTGTTATATGAGGATCAATAACTGTCAGTTTATGAGGATGTCTTTGGAAGAATTATTCACGACATGTTAGCCCTTAGGCTCATTCTTATCCGTACGATTATCCTATCATTCTTATTATGCCTTCTGATATGTTTTGATACTCCGATACGCGCCTAGTGATCGTTAGTACGAATGGGTTATCCACCTTTTCTTAGGAAACTCTTGATACGTTTGATGACCAAGTTAAGCATGAATAATTGTATTTGTGATATAAAACGCTTATGGACCACTTGTAAACCCTAAAATACTGAATCAGGAAACTTACTATTATTGGAAAGTTACTATCTTTGGAAAGCAACTATAAAAGGAAAGTTACTAAAAAGGGAAAGCCAACTAAAATGAGTAATCTGATTTAAAATGAGTTATTTTTAAGACGATCATGAATTCGTGTAGATCCGCTGAAGAAGGAGTTGCTTCCAATCTTTATGTTTTCGGTTATGTTTGCACTTGCGGTCTAAGGTACATATATTCTACCTTTTTTTCAGTAAGGGTGTCTTTCTCTCATGACTCTTGATCCTTGATTATGATTCTTTATCTTGATATGATCCTTTTCTATGTTTCCTTGATACTTGATATTCTGATCCATTTGATAATCGTTCATTATGATTCATATGATATGATACTTGATATAATTCGTTCGTTACCCCTTGTGACATCAGTATTCGAATCCCTTGATACTTTGAAAGTTCATTTGATATTATAACCGGATGTGAAAACCTTTCTTAAGTATACCATGAAAATGTTTTGAGGAAAACTATTTTTAAAAATGATGTTTATGAGCACGATGCGATACCACTTTTATATGAAATTTTACTGAATTTTATGAAAACTACTTTTAAAGACTTTCTTTATGAAAACTGTAAATTAAAGATCACTTTTGTGAAAGCCATTATTAAAGGATTACTTTTATGACACTATGATATGAACATTTAATATAAACCTTTAAATTGAACCCTTGATATGAACCATATGATATGAACTTTGGTATGAACTTTGATATGACATGACATTTGAACCCTTCAGTTTGATACCCGAGCCATTATGTTTCCTAGCCATGAAGGTAACATGGCCGTGTCATTGATGAACCAATGGCATGACTTTAGGACGGTGGAGTGATGTTCCGACCCGTCCCTTTTCATTATATATTATGAGTTCAAGATTATTATATATGTTTGGCCACTAATATCTTTGCAGGGGCGTATGGATGCATCCTAGATTTGCTTTGTATATTATATGATATGATTTAATTTGGTGATTGATGCTGTGTGCAATACACGTCGTTCACATATTTGAGAGGTCGCTCCTCTATGGTTACTAATGATACGCTATGATTATGATTTGATTTGTTTGGGCTCGGGGATTGATTACTGACCATTCCTTACACTTTGATATTCATTCTTTTATGCCTTATGTTTTTCCCCAATGCACCATATTATATTCCTTGTTCCTTATCTTTTGTTTTGTTTATACATATCTGTTCACTGGGCTTTTTAAGCTCAGCCGCATTTCTTTTCTTGCGGCAGGTTTTAGTAGGAAGCTGGGTTATGAGTGGAGAGTACTTTGGACTTAGAAGACTATACTTTGATAACTATTCTGGATTAGAGATGACTAGAAGTGATTACATTTTAGACTTAGAATTTATTGTTGTTCTTATTTGTAACCTTGTATTTCAGATTTTCCCTTTGTAACCTTTGAAGTTCAATTGTATTATTTAAGTCATATGCTTGTGTTTGCTTTGATATGTCACCATAACGTAATACTTCTACCCTTATCGGGTTGGGGTGTTACAACAGCAGTTGTTTCTCACGAGACACTTTTAAGCTTAACGGAGCTTTATGGTACTTCACACTTGCTCGATTAATTAGACATACAGGCTTACGCTGCCTCCGTTTCCATCGTAAACATAGTGTGTATGCTTCCGATTCCGCAAAGACATCGTGGGAGAAGAGAGGTGGATGTTCTTTGACTTTTTTTGATTTCTTTGCGAAAACACTCTTTTTCAACGAGTATCTGCCATCAGGGGGAAGAAATGTGCACATCGGGGACACATAACAGGTTCACGTGATCGATCTTACAATTTTACGACTACCGGAGAGATGTCCGCAGAGATGATCAGTGGTTAAGTTTTGTGATTTTGGTGTTATCGTTTCAACTTTCGCGGGTTGTGGGGTGTAAAGTATCCTACATATGTGAGAAAATCTTGCTGATTTCTTGCATGTTACCCCTGAACGGAGTTTCCGCATTGAGTATAATGGTGATTAAGTGACTAGTCAGATTTGTTTGGTGTGGTTTACGGTGTTATCTACAAATTCCGCTGTGTACTTAAAACTTCAAAAGTTAGAAAACATGTTAACTACATCAAAGTTTCGAATCTGCTGAAGACAGTTTTCAGTTTGGGGGGAAGGTGATTCAGAAACTTTGCCAAAAAGGAGTGTATGGAAAAGCTGCTAAAGACATGCAGCATGAATTGGGGGAAAGTTAATCCAGTTCATGCATATTACATCATTTGCCTACAGGTGAAGAAAAATTCTCAAGCCGAGGTACAAGATGAAGACAAATGGCATCAATTGCAGTCATCCTCAGCATTTGAAGAGCTTATGAAGACTTTATTTTACTTATATTTGTACTTGTAGGAAATGTTGTAAGTAATCTCTTATGTTGCCCCATTAGGGGAAGATTATTGGGATTGCTCCTAACACGTAAATGGAATGACATTTACGGGATTATGTTTGTTATATTGTAAGCCACATATGCTGGTACTAAAAGCGTCAATATTATAAAGTGGTGCATATGTTAGGCTATATATACCCCTCCATACTTCCATGGAGGGGTGATGCTTTTGTGTGTAAATTACTCTTTTAATTATCAATAAAACACATAGTTTTCCTTTCTCTCTCTACTCTCTCTCTAACAATGTCTATCATGTATTTCCTTCATCTCCGACCTCCCGAATCACAATATCAACTAATTAAAACGGTACCATTTCGAGAAACTTTCCTTGAACATAACCTGGTCGGGTAATAATTTGAAGCTAGTCTAACTAGTGATGTAAGCGTGTCTCGAATCGGTTGTGTTCACTAAAAGTCGATCAATTCAAAATTGCGAACTCTACCCAACATGTGCAAATTTATCTTAAAAAACTTATGAGCACATGTGAAGGGGGAGTATTTCTGAAAAATCCAAAACTCTCAAAGTGTTAACAAAATGTATCTTATATTCATAAACACTTTGAGAGATTTTCATATGAAAGGTTTATGGCAACATAGGATAGTCATGGAGTTATAAGGTGACTAAGGTTAGGAAATACGTCCTATGATCCGCCAGAGCCAGAGGGATCTACCCAGGGACAACACCAATAGTTTAGTACTAGAAGTCCTTAGGTATGATTGAAAAAAAAAAGGAGTAAAGAAATGAAAGGAGAAAGAAGGGGTTGAAGAATTAAAAAGAAAAGTTAATGAAAGGGTGAAAAGAAATAGCCCTCCAAATGATCAACCCTAGGGCAAAAATCGGGTTTAATTCATGTGCTATTGGTTGTCACTAAGATGACACCGGTATTGAAGAAAAGACGTCATGGACCTAGTGACGCACTACACTTTACCTTCTAGCCACTCAAGTATCTCTTAAAAGGTACTTGTTTCATTTCTCAAGTAGAACCTTGCATAATCTATCGACCTCTCACTCCGAGATGTGTTTGTATTGAAAAGGAGGCTCTCTGCTCCATGCCTTCGATGACTAAAATCAAAACGCACTTAATCGAGTCTAGAACAACAAGATTCATCAAAAAAATCTCTTAGGATACACTTTCCAAAACATACACTTGTGTTCACCAAAAAGAACACAAGTTGTAAGAGTCTTTTTATAAGATCTTCGGATCTTGCCACTTTCATCATGGTGGTTGTTACTATGCTTCAAATCGTCTACAGTTGTGGAGTGATACTTCGGTATACTTCAGCGATTCACCTGAATTGTGGGTATACTTCGGTATATCTGTTGTAAGCCTTCTTGAGGGTATCCAATTCAGGAACAGCCTTTGTAAGGATTATAGAGAGTTTTCACACTATGATATTAATTCTCTCAAAGTCTGAGCTTGTAAGTGCTGGAAATCCCGCTAAGGAGATTCCTTTCACGAATCGAGTCCTGAAGATGTGGGTCTATACTTGGATTCTATCCAAAGTATCGATAACTATCCTTAATGGGATTCGGATGGCTGATGTGCCCGACCAAGGTGAATGGAATCAAGACATTCATCAATAAAACAATCGTAGTGGTCAATTCTCTAAAAAATTCCACCGTGATCGATTGGAGATTATTACTAACCTTTACCATGCAGTTACCGATGAATATACCGTGGAGGGAGACCGTTAGATCCACATGCTCATATTAACAACATCACTAATGGTAAATTCTCACCAAAGATCTAAGCAAAGTTCATTTTTGAAAGATTGTACGTTCAAGTCAAAGAATCTACATAATTGAAGAGGCAAAGATCAAAGTTAAAGTAAGAGAACCCCATAAGTATGAAGAGTCAATGTCAAAATAAATATGAGCATGTTGGATGAAGGCATAAAGCAACCAAAACCAAAGACGTTGATAAAAGGCAGACCACTAAATTACCATATCATAAAGAACAAAGAACAAAGATAGAAGAGACGTCAAAGCCAAAGAAGAAAATAAGACGTCAAGCAACCTTTGATGACCAACCCTTAGGGGGAGATTGTTGGGAATACGTGTAATTATATCAAGCGTCGTTCATTAAGTTTTGTAACAGGTTGCTTATTTAAATAGGCTTATATGTTTAATATAGCTCAAGGCTTATGTAGTAAGCCCATGGGCCTTGGTTTATGTGATAAAACTTCTAGAAACACAACATGGGGCGTTGCCCTAACCCATGTGGCTATATATACTCTTGTAAACCTTCTTATGAAGGGGTTGGTTCATGTTTATGCAATTTACTCTTTCTTATTTATTCTAACGTGTACCATACCATTCTCTCTCCATCTCTCTCTCTCTCTAACTTTCTCTTACTAGATATACTTGTGTTACAACAATATGGTGACTTAACACATTCCATATTTCTTAAGGATTTCTAAGGTATATTTGTTTTGAATTAAGAAAATACCACTTGGGGTTTAATGAATTTGATGTACAAGAAAATATTTTAGTTCCCCCATCATTGACATCTCAAATTTGCTCTTCATTAGATTTGAAAAATCATTTGAAAGTTTTGGATTTGTCGAGTCAAAAATGATGTCATCCACGTAAATCTGAACGATCAAGATGTCAGTGTGGTATCGCCTTGTCAAAAGAGTAGGGTTAACAATACCTTTAGTGGAATGATTCTGAAGTAAGAAGGAAGATAGTTCATCATACCATGCCCTTGGAGTCTGTTTTAGATAGTAGATGGCCTTCTTTATCTTGTATACATGGTTTGGATGTTCCATATTAAGGAAGCCTTTGAGTTGACTCACATAAACTTCTTATTTGATAGTTCCATTCAAGAAAGTCATCTTGATATCCATTTGGTAGACCGTGATGTTCTTGTGAGTTGCGTAGGCAAGAAATATCTGAACCGCTTCTAGTCTTGCCACTGGCGCGAATGATTCTTCGAAATCTATGCATTCTTCTTGACAATATCCCTTAGCCACAAGACGAGCCTTGTTGCATATTACAGTCATTTCTTCATCCAGTTTGTTCTTCCATATCCACTTGAGATGGATAACCGGTTTGTCGATCGGTTTTTCAACTTTTTCCCAAGAATCATGTATTTCATACTATAGAAGTTCTTCCTACATCGCTTCAATCCAACATTCATTTGCTATTGCTTCACGAATGTATTTGGTACTTCGTCTATGCATATAGCATGCGCAAAGATACATAATTCTAGATCAGTGGCTAATTTGCTTCTCGTCGTTAATAGCTGTGTTGGATCACCGAGCACTTGATAGAGTGGATAATCTTTTTCCATTTAAGTTCTGAAGGATACCTGATAAGGATTTATTTGGTACCTTTTTAAGGGGTCATTTAAGACTAAAATCATATTAATATGATCAAATATTAGCTCAAATCGTTTCTTTTTTCATTTTAGGTACATGTGATGGAAAATCTGGAAATCGACATATTTTGGCCGTATTTGGATGAAAAAGTGAAGAAAACGACGAAGTCGAGAAATTCTGTCAGATATGGAGATCTGACGGCGTCACACACTACAACGTGACGTCGACACTTGTTGCTAAAGCTGGATTTTTAGTTCAAGATGAACAAGAGACGCCTCAGATTAATTCTGAATGTCTACACCCTAACGGCGTTAGGTGTTAATTGAAGATGAGAGTCACGTGTTACGCTAACAAGAGACGGCCCAGACACTTACTAAAGGATGGTGTCAGACATAACGTGATGGCATCAGAGGTTACAAGGTGACACCTTCATAACGACGACTTGCACAAGACAAAACCCTAATCACGACGAGCTGACGGCGTCAGAACCTATAAGCTGATGTCGTCAGAGTTGTAATCCTATATATAATTTCGTATGTTTTCATTAGTTCGTGTAACATCATAGAGTAGGGTTTTGTGGACGAATTTGGCAGCTTTTGTAAGGGTTCTTCAGCCCTCAAAACATATGTTTCATTGAAGATAAGTTATCGTTTAATTATTCAATATGTCTATATGTTGGGAATTAAAGGATCAAACACTTTGTACTGTCAAGCCAAACAGTGGGAACTACTGAAGATTATAACTAACAGTACTAATTGAGTTAGTGCTGCTAGTGTAAAAGATGGTACTGCCAGTATCAACTTAGTACTACTGAAGACTGTTGATAAAGATGGTACTGCCAGTGATTGAAGATGCGTAATGTGATAAGTATAGAAGATATTTAGTGTATATCTTATATGTTTAGAGAGATATGTATATTGTATATGTTTAGTTTTCTTGTAAAGGACTCCTTGTGTGTATAAAAGGAGGTCCTAGGGTATGATGTTAAGTATCTAGAATCGTATCCAAAGTAATACGTATGTTTTGATAGCTTCAAGGTTGTAAACGCTAGTACTACATAGAGTACTCGTATTATTGAGCTAATAATATTGAAGCGTTTTGGTGATATTGTGTTCAATACAGTTTACTGTTTCATCATTTACTGTTACATTGATATTCTTCTAAGTGTTCAAGAGTAGATTCCGCATACTCTTTGACATTCTTCAAAGTTTCTAATACAAGCTCAATCGATCTGTGTTTGGGATCAACAAGTGGTATCAGAGCTTAGGTTCTAAAACTTTGATCTAGAAGAAACATACCAGAAGAACTCTCTACTTTCATTGAAGCAATGGATCTTGAAACAACTCAAACCACAATCGATCTGTGTTTGGGATCAACAAGTGGTATCAGAGCTTAGGTTCTAAAACTTTGATCTAGAAGAAACATACCAGAAGAACTCTCTACTTTCATTGAAGCAATGGATCTTGAAACAACTCAAACCACTACCACTGCTAAACTGCCTATTCTCAAGCAGGGTGACTATGAGATATGGAGGCTCAAAATTGAGAAATACTTTCAAGTGCAGGACTATGCTCCATAGGATATCATAGAGGATGGAAACTCATTCAAACCTACAATCAAAGCTGGTACAAGTGAAGGTGGTGCTGCAACTCAAACTGTATCAGGTCCTGTTGATGCAGAAGAGAAGCATCAGAAGAAGAATGATGTAAAGGCTAGAAGTATGTTGCTGATGGCTCTCGTAAATGAACAATTGTTGGCTTTTAGCAAGCACAAGGATGCTAAGACCTTGTTTGAGGCTATAACAACATGGTTTGGTGGTAATGAAGCAACCATGAAGACTCAAAAGACTCTTCTGAAGCAGATGTATGAGAATTTTAGTGCTCCAAGCACTGAGTCTCTTGATTCTATATTCAACAGGCTTCAATGGATTGTTAGCCAACTGACTGACTTGGGTGTAGAGGTTTCACTAGAAGATCTCAATTTAAAGTTCTTGAGAAGTCTGCCTGCTGAGTGGAATACTCATGTTGTGGTCTGGAGAAACAACCCTGATCTAGACACTATGAGCTTTGATGATCTCTAAAACAACTTCAAGATTGTAGAACAAGAGATGAAAAGGCCTGCAAGCTCAAGCTCAAACTCTCAGAATATGGCTTTTGTATTGTTGGGAATACGTCTAATTAATATCAAGTGTCGGTCATTTAATTATGTAATAGGTTGCTTAGTTTTTATGGCTTATATGTTAGAAAGAGTTCACGGCCCAAGTAGTAAGACCATGGGCCGTGTATGTTGTGTTATAGAATGAATCCTAGGCGTTGCCCTAGGATGAAGTACTATATCTACCCATGTAAACATACTATCTTTTTGCTGGTTATTTCACAATGCAAGCAAACCTTTATCAATTTATGTGTGTGATATAACGAACCACTCTCTTATCTCTTTCTCTAATCTCTATCATTTTTATACTTGTGTTTATACTATTGTGGAGACCTAACAAGTGGTATCAATCACCAAAAGATCATTGTGAAGTGTTCTTGAAGATTATACGTTCGGTTTTGTGTACTACTTTGTGACGAAATCTTTTTTCTAGCACTTATTCTTCACGCTTGTAAAGTGTTAAGAACGAGTTGGAATGCCCGCGCGTTGCTGCGGGGTGTTTGTAAAAAGTTTGGCGAAAAAAAACCAATGGTTTTATGTATCTTTGCTTGTATTCATATTGCACAAATATATGTTATGTAAGAAATCGACCCATTGTTTGTATAAGTAAATTAGGCCAAAAAAAAAAAATAAAAAATAAAAAGGCTGAAGTTAGAAATTGTTGTATACCCATGTTATACACGGCATCTTAAATAAACTCAAATAGAAGTATATTGTTTTTGTGTTGTTACAACAAACCTTAACTTTTTACAAACAAATAAAATGACAAAAAAAGCTTTCAACATGTACGTTGTTGTCTTGCTCCAAAAGCTGCGTGAATCTTGTGTGTCAATATCAAGAAGCAAAGCTGCAAGGGAGAGTCGTACATTACATATTAACAAAGTCCCAGCATGTTTCTATATGATCAAAAAGCATATAATATTAACAAAATGAAATGAAGTAGGTTGGCCAAATTACATATCATGTTTCGAGGTGGCCCATACCAGGTTGCTTAGCTGCAACATAAAATGCATACAATCAACTAATTTTCCACATTGATCTAGCAATAACGTTACCGAGCCAAACAGCATTTACCAGATACAAATCTGAATTGGATTTAAATATAATGAAAACATTAAATCATAATCCACAATATAGGTAATTGCTATAATTAAAGGGTCACTGCTCACACACTAAAAAGCCAATATCCCCAACCAATAAATTGTATATATATATTTGACCTCAGTTTAAACCACCAGTGACCAAGCAATCTATTGCACTCATAAATTTTTTCAACCATACTGAACCATTTCCCATTTTCAATAGATCAACTCCCAAGGTACAGTAGATACAACGTAATTACAGAAAATATATAGATTAGTAGAGGGACAATAAAAACATACTTTGGAAAAAAAAAATAATGTTCAGCCTACTGTATGTTACTTAAAATCCTTATAAGAGATGGCAAGGGGAAGTACCTGTGATTTCTAATCTCCGAAGCATGTCCTGTAATAAGTTGGCCCGCCATGATACGGCTGATCTCAGGTCTATGAAATCCGCTAAAACGCATCACAGCCTGTAGGTGTATCTTTTATAAATCCATTTTATTGGTCTTTTTGCAAGTAGTATCTTCCATCTCGTGTATCGCGACTCATTAGATGCTTTAATCCAATATTAGCAGCAGCGGTTTCTAAAATGCGCCTCACTTCTTTTTGTTTAACTGTAGTGCAGATGGGTTGCAGGAAGTTAATACACGTTAAAATTAATATCTGATTGCAAAGATACATATCAGTGATGTTAATTGTGGTTACAGTACACAACCCGAAAATCCATGCCATGATATTGCCATGTATTCTACTTCACATTTGAATCACATGATAATATTGATAACACGATATCTGCCAAACTCACTTTCACAGAAAAAAATAGGGGCCGGGAGTAGGGACAGGAGTACCGACATTATTGGGTTGATTAAGAGGTACAACTTTAATAAGCCATCCCTGAACACACACTTACATATTTGGTAAGCATAACACATAAGGACTTAAGTTAGACGCAAGGTGTGAATTACATTATCATAATTATTAGAGGGGTGTTTGTGTTACCATAATTATCCTTCTTATTATGATGTGTCCGTAAGTATGCTGAATTTGCTTAGCTACTGAAGCTCACCCATTTTTCCATATTTATAAACATATGTAAATTTGTAATTAGAATACCTGAGAGGGCAGGTACTTCTATTGCCAAAAAGGATGTGCCATGTACTCGATCAAATCAGTTGCATTCTTTAGAATCTGTGCAAATCATAAGGAAATGGTACATTTAATTCCATCATCTCATCTGTTATGGGTTTTAAGGAAAACGATAAATTCGAAAGTTCAAAGATAAACTTACAAAGTGTTTGAAAATATCACATTTTGGGTGATCCCATGCAATTTAGAAATCTTCCATGTCGAACTTCCGTATTCCAACCGACAGATTCCCTGCATTTGAGTGATGGTTATGCCCTATGTAGACTAAAATACAAGTTCTCATACATACATTATGATAACTGTTACTCTTCATGTACTTGTATCCACTGATATATGAGTATGGGAGGTGGAAACCCGCACAATGGAGGTTAACTCCAACATAAAGCAACAACATTTCCATTATAGCCTCATCCATCCTGATTTGGTTGTTGTGAACTGCATTTGTCATCTCTGCGCAACTCCAACTTGTTGCAAAACCTGCTGCAACTCAGTTGTCAACCTAATTTACGATACGATATGCATGCATTTACTTGCGCAAAGATAGAACCATGTCATTAGAGTAACATTATTTAAGCCCCTGATATAAAACAATTGCTAAAGCTATATTGATCTGTTTATGCAAAACGTCAAACGGATACACAAAATACATTTGCAATCTTGTATACGAAAAGGGAAATTTTGTTAACTGACATTGTTAGAAGCATTATTAGTTTACTCTAACTCAAATAATGAACTCTTTTAAGTTTCGCTATACCAAAATACTAAACACTAATTGTATCGAAACCAAATAAGCAAGCTTATATGCCGGGAAAATAAGCTAAAACAAACGACCTCTTGACACTGTTTTCAGGCTGAAAAGATATTGGAGTAGCCATAGGCAATGGAGCCAGTGGTGGCGGGTTTGGAAGAAGTTGAAGTAAAGAAGCTCCAAAATTGCCAATAATCAAGTACATCAGTCTGTTACATTAAAATATTCAAGGGAGAAGCCAGACCTGTTTGTCAGCTCTTTGAGTTCTGAATTCTTCAACCATCTCCAGAGCTGGAATCTTCATATTTGCTTTTCCTTCCAGGTCTACACACATAGTAAAATTAGCAAAGAGCAGATGCACTGAAATGCTTAATGAACTATATGAACCTAGACATATTTTGTTATTATCAAGATGCAGACATGAATGCCTGATTAGAATCAGTCATTCAAAATCTTAAAAGTTCAGATGCAAACTGATATTGTAAAAAAATCTCTTATACGCTGAAAAATGTATAAAGTTAACTTCTAAAGAAAGAACTTACCATATAGATCAGCTTCCTTCAACTCCTCCTTTATTTGCTTTGACAATTGTCTGGACATTCAACATAACAGTAAATTAGACAGCTATATAAATTGATACACGTGTGCATAAAAACAGTGTGGTCGAAAAAGAGCCAAAGAAGTGAGTTTAATCCTCCTGCGTAGCTGCTCTAGCATCCTCCTTGCTAAGACGTTTCAAAGATTTGGCAATTTTTCTGTCACATTCAACAATGAGCCTGTCTATAACATCCTATAATTCCCTATCGTAGTTGTCTTGGCCTTTGGCCTTAGCTTCTTGGTATCTAATTGTAGTTAAGTAGCAATGACATTGAAAATTATCAAGTCTCACATATCATATATGATTGATTTGCTTCTTCTTTTTTCAGTCTAAATAGAAAAAGGGCCACTCTTTAGTTATCATTCAAAATTATTTTTTCTGTCTTAGAGAAACTACTGTTGGGTGATTCAGTTATGCTAATCTTAATATTCCTAGTTAAATATGAAATAATCAATTTTATGCAACAAAGGGGTGTTTGGCATTATCGCTTAATGTGGAAGGTTTTGTTTAACTCAAACAGGCATATAGCCCATAACAGTCACCCATTTGACCCATGTGACCTGTTTTGATACCTGTTGAAAAACTGTATTTTCATACAATTAATGGTTACCCATTTGACCCATGTGACCTGTTTTGATACCTGTTGAAAAACTGTATTTTCATACAATTAATGGTTACCCATTTGACCCATGTGACCCATACATCTAAACACCCTCCCATATAGTCTAAAGAAAAGAAACACAGTGACCCAAACGAACACCAAAAATTTTATACGTTACGATGGCAATAAACAAATAACTTTTAATGCTGATAACTATAGTTGGCTGTTATAAAAAGCTGGAAAGAGGGAGTATTTATCTGATAGCAGTAATTAAGGAATGAATAAAAAGGTTGTAGCATCATTTCAAAAACTGTACAAACAATAAAAAAAAGGGACTACAGCAAGAATATGATAATCAGTTTAGCAAATCAAAACAGACTTAGTGGGATGTTACTTCTGTTTTATCGTTTCAGACATAGTGATGATCAGTTTACCAAGTTTCCACATTTCACTCCAAACAACTTATTTTTAGGGGGTGTTTGGGTCAGGTCATTCAAATTTTTTTTAATATGCTTATGAGGTTAATAAGCTCTATGCACGTTTTAGTTTTATATCACATTTTATAAAGTAAAAAGTAGAATGTGAAGCAGGTACCTTCAAAACAACCACAGGCTGAAAGATGGTAACAAACTCTAGTGGTTCCTTCCCTCGATATACACAACCTTGCAGAAGAATTTTTTTCAGTATATATTTGTTTATCATCAGTGCAACAATTGAGTAAACTGTGATGAATAAGAAAATATCACAGATACACTACCTGAATTGGTCTTCCTTTCAGTGACTTGAGAAATGTTGTGGCCAAATGTGCAGGCATGTTTTGATGACCCTAATGTTGCAAGACACCATCATGTTAGCAAATATAGATCAGTCCATCTTGTGAAATAAAATATTGACACTTCGAAACCATAATCACCCGGCACTTGTTGCATCAAACTATTAACCTCCCCATATAAATTGAGTAAACTTTCACTTGCCACCATCATAAATAGGTTCTTCAAAGTTACACGACAATTGATTTTAGGTAATTAGTTTGCCAAACTAGTTAAAAAGCTAATCTTGTCTTGAAATAATGTAACTATTTGGTGCAAAACTATTGTATTTTAAGCCAGTTTCCAGTCTATTGAGATATTGTACTTTAAGCAAACTTTTTTTAACCGTTTATCCTCTAAGAGATTAAACATAGCCAAATTGACCCTTCCATTAGCAATGGTCTTTTGTAACAAATTAAGTTGTTTTGAGGGTTTACCTCAAGTGATATAAATCTTTGGTCTCTGCGTGTTATGTGAATACAAGTATTTTCTAATGCGTCATCAGGTGCAGATGCCTCTGAATCTGGCTGCTGACTTCGGCTGTGAAAGATCCTGAAATGGAACACCATTAAATTGACACAATATAACATATCAAATGAGAGGTTGGTACATATAACAGCGCAAACTGATAAAGAAAACAACCATAAGTAACAAACAAATATAAAAAGCTAGAAAAAAATCTTTGAATTAAATCGACAATACGTTGCTTACCGATGTCATATCACAGACCCTGCATTCAGACACATTGAGTCATCATCTTGCCTCCCTCCTTTTGTCGCTACGTTTCCAATGGTGTACCTATCAACGTAAACCCCAGGCGATGGTGGAAATGTTTATCTTCTCCAAAATGTAAACTGGTAAAAAAAATATGAATGTGCCACTGACCATTTGATGCAGTAAAGTTTAGCCTAGTAACGTTAATACCTTGATCAAATAGATGTATATATCCTTATTAATACTATGACTTGTGTAATCCTATTTGACACTAATTAATTATAGAAAATTGAAATATATATGGTACAATGTTTTTGAGCCAACCAAAAAAGCAACCCATTTTGACCCCTGCCCGACTCGCCAGTGCAGTAGATGGAAAATATGGTACGTAGACAAAGTAAAAGCATCTTTGGGATAGATACCTGGCTAAAATAATCATCCACTCGTTTTAAGATGACTTCCAAGTCTAGTTTTATCCCCCAAAAAAGTCAAGAGAATCCTTTTCCTGCCAGTCGTTTCATAATAGTGTTATTGCGTTAATGAAACTCAACAAAATTGTACATGCTCTTTAAATCAACGGTAAAGAGTGAGCTAAGGCACTATTCTTCTGAGTTCATTAATCTTTTTAAAACCAAACTGTCTAATACTTTGATACTACTTAATCTACTGATGATCATTCTGAATACAGTATTAACGAAAAAGCTAGTACTAATTGCTTATAAGAAAAACCAAACATTATTTTGATTATAGTAACCTCACTCATGTAACAGATCGGTAATCTTGATTTGTTACAGGGTTACAGAAGACCCGCAAAACCCACATCCAGGAGACTTTATGCATACCTTAAATTGAGCGACGTGCAAAATTGCAGCACCATATTCTGAACCCAATATTGAGCGACCTGAAAATTTGCACCAAATCAAACCATATTTAGCAACTTGCTTATAACATTAAAATGACACAACCCTTTACTAAGCAGACCCGATAACCCATTAAAAAAGCCCAAAACCCCATAATACGACACCCAAAGAGCCGAAAACCCCATATTACAACAATCCATTTCATAATTGTATGCGTATGAGGACCTGAGCCAACAAATATGTATAACATATGAGGACCTGAACAAACCTCTACAGGCATTAGACGTTGCTGTTGCTGCTGCATTAGTTGCATTGGAGGCAGCTGTTTCTTCTGGCAGAGGAATCCGGTCGAAAGCCATGGATGGAAAGTCACTTTGTGTACTCGATATGCCTGCGTTGTGAATGAAGTAAAGACATCAGTAAACATCCGTTTGAGGCTACCGTCCAATTTCGCTTCCTAAAATCGATAGGAATCTAAGCATGAAACATTTGGAAAGAAGTTAATGCTACAAAGCATAAACTATTGACTTTATTTGTTCATCTATCTTAAAAAAAAAGACTCGCATTAGATTTCTTACACAAAAATAAAACATCTCTAAACTTGATCCCAACCAATGTTTACGACTCGTCTAACATATTAGTTTCCATATTCCCTGAGTTAAATTAGATAAACCCCGCGTAACTGAATACGGGATACTTGCAACATAACACAGATAACATAACAGCATACGATATTGAAAATCTACAATGAGCGAAAATAACTTACCACGTTAGCTAGATGTCCAACAACTGCATTTTCATCATTTACTTCAATGTCCTGTTCATCCCTTAATAATACCTGAAGAACAAAAATTCACCAATTAGAGAAACTATACTATAATGCAAAAAAAAATGGGATGTTTTTCATCGAAATATGGGCCAGTTGACACAATCGCACCAAAGTTCAAGGGACAAACCGCATTTTGGTCGGGACTTTTGGACCAAATTGGTTAGTGCTCCAAAACTGTTAATTGTTATAACAAACACAATAGTCAACACAACACCTTCTCTTTTTTTCATACCATTAACCATCTCCATACTATCCACCATGACCCTATACCAAAAGCACATAAAAAATACTAATAATTTACAACTTCCTAAACAATGAAAATCTTGCTACAACCAAACAAAAACTAACTATAAAAACTGAAAATTTACACTATTACAATAACTCCAACCTTATATAAAAAAAAAATATATTTCCAAACACCATTTTAAAACTTGCAAAAATCCACAAAAACTTTCCAAAACCAACGACTACTGGAACAAAAACCCAAAAAACCTAATTTTTTATAATTAACTGCACAAAATTTATATTTAGAAAATCATAAATACCTTTAACCATTCGTACTTATTCGGCAGTGGAATCAGGTTTTGGTAGGTAGCTGCGGATCTTGGTAGGTCCTGGATTTTCAGAAGAATAAACCCATTAGATTTGGAGCTAGTTAAACGTAACCAACCACATAAAGCCATAAAATTATCAGGAAACTAAATGACGAAAACCCCAAATTTAATGCGAAACCCTAAGTTCGAAATAAAACAAAAGGAAAAAAAATTAAAAAAAAAACTGACGTATTATCACACGCTATTTGTGGGTCTTCATAGGTCTTAGATTTGTAGAAGAACGGATTTCTGGATGCCGGTGTGTCTTTTCTTTTGTTGATGGCTGATAATAATGTGTGGTTTGTAGTTGAATGGAAGATTCAGGAAGGTAGATATCGTTGGTGAATGGATTGACAGAAGAGATTATAACCCGGGAAAAGGAAAAAGATATTAAAGTATTATTAAAGTTACTATTCATGTAACTGTATCTCATCTCACAAATGAACTGTAGTTACAAAGCCCGGGTGTGGAATTAGCAAATACCCAGTACCCATGGAAGTAGTACAAGAGTGTGTAAGCAGCAATTTTGGGTACTGCAGATTGAGCAGTAAAAAGGCGGGCCTGGTCGCGCCATAAATGTATAATAGATATAATTCCATAGTGTTTAGGAGTTAGATTTAAAGTCGAAATTTAGGTTCTTTTTGTTCTAAATTAGTTTGTTTCGTAACTTTGCTAATTTACATTCTATCGTAATTTGTCAAATTTCTTTTAAAACGTTAAAGCTTAAAACTTTCTTATTATTTAAGTCATTTACAACGTTTTTGATCAAAAGGAATTGTTAGTTAAGCTATTTTACATTTAAATTAAGTCGTTTTTGTTTACCGAGGGTTTATCGGAATTGCACTTAAGGGTTTGTCGAAATTGAAGATTGATGGTTTATCGGAATTGACAACGAGGGATTATCGGAATTCAGACTAAGGGTTCATCGCAATTCATCAAATGTTCTTCTTCAAGATTCACGGTTTACTCAGTATATTCCTAGCTTGTATAAGCTTGTGAAAATACTTCGACTTTGTGTGAATCTCCTATCTTGTATAAGTTAGTGAGATAACATCGGAATTGCAAACTTCCATCGCAATTGCACTTTCTATAGAAATTGCTAAGTTGCCATCGCAATTTCACTTTCTATCGCAATTGTCAAGTTCCATCGGAATTTAGATAATCCATCGCAATTACCAAGTTCCATCGAAATTGCCAAGTCATATCGCAATTCAGATAATCCATCGCAATTACCAAGTTCTATCGTAATTGGATAAATCCATCGCAATTGGTAAACTGTGAACAGTGTTTGTTGCAATTCAGTTAACTCGTCGTAATTGGTAAACTATGAACAATGTTTGTCAAAATTGGACGTGAACAGTAATCATCTTAATTCAAACTTAACCAAAACCAAACTTCATAACTCACAACACACTTCTCAATTGTCTACAAGATCCATAACAACACAAGTTAACTAATCACAATCATGTCTCAACCACCTTATTTCAACTACTTTCAACAGCAGTATCCTCAGCAACAGCAGTATCCTCAGCAACAATCCCCTCAACAACAACCATACCAACAACAACCAATGCAATCCTTCCCACTTCTTGCAAAACAACCACATTGGTTTGATCAAATGTGTGAGGCCATTAGCAGCCAACAATCTAGACATGAAGCTGGATCACTTGACACACCTCCAATGCTCACTCCTGGTAATTATGTTCAATGGGCAAGTCGATTCTTAAGGTTCATAGAACTCAAGAAACCACATGGCAAATATATGAAAAAGGTTATAATTGAAGGTCCATTCCAAATGCCAACTACAACAGTTCCTGGAGATGCAACTGCTACTCCTCCAAGACCTGAAACCGTGACCCCTGTTCCTGAGACTCAACTTACTGGAGAGCAAATACTTCGTCGTGAAGCAAATGAACTTGCAATGTCATATATTCTTTAGGGAATACCTAATCCAATTTTTCGAAGCATTGATGCTCAAAAAACAGCTAAGGATATGTGGGAACACGTTCATCTCTTAATGGAAGGCCCATAACTGAACCAAGAAGACATGGAATCCAAACTTTACCTTGAATATACAATGTTCATGATAGAATCAGGGGAGTCACTTGAGTCTTATTACCATCGGTTCACAAACATCGTCAATGACTTGGACAGACACAACATTGTTTTACCAAGGATTGCAATCAACACTAAGTTTCTTAGCTGTGTTGGTCCTGATTGGCAAAAATATGTCACGTTTGTTCGTCAAGCTAAAAATCTACACAATGCATCTTATGGGTTATTGTATGATTATCTGAAGCACCATCAGTCTGAAGTTGACAAAGATCGAGCTCTTCATGGTACTTATTCACCTTCTACAACTCCAACTTCATTGGCACTGCTAGCTCAATCTCACTTTGCTCCACCTCCACAGTCAAACCATGCTTATATCCAACAACAACATCACTTTAACTATCCTCAACAAACCTATTCCACCCAACTAATTCCATATGATTCGACACAACAATCAACTAGTCCCCTACGACAACACTGACACCATGTTCTACACAAATACAAACAATGACGAAGACGATGCATTCAACTCTTTGAATGAAGCATTTGCACTCATTGCTCGTGCTTTCTGCAAATTCTCTAACAAATCCAACAATCGTCTCCGCACTTCATCTAACACAAGGAATCAAGCTGTTGTACAAGATGGACGGGTTGAAATACAGAATCATACTTATGGAAGAACTGGATCAAGAGGTTATATGGGAAATTCAGGAAATGGAAAACGGTTTAATGCAGCTAGTGGAAGTAGGAACAATGCAGGTGCTCCTCAGAAAAGGGTTGAAATTGGGGAAACTGGAAATACTGGGACCAGAAATACTATGGTTAAGTGCTATAACTGCAATGGGAAAGGTCATCTGGCTAATGCATGTCCCAAACCTAGAGTCAGAGGCAGTGAGTTTCATAAGCAGGCACTACTTCTAACTTTAAAGGATGAATCAGGGGGCACTCTCACTGACAAAGAAAACAGCTTCATGGCAAATGCATATTCAGATGATGACATGGAGGATTTAAAAGCAAATGCAGCTGTGATGTTAATGGCAAACATGCAGGAACTTCACATGAATGACACAGGCCCAGTATATGATACTGACGATCTGTCTCATTTACCTGATCCAACAAAATGTTTAATACATGATATTGTATGACCATCTGCATCTGCATCAGACGAGGAGCAAGTTGTTCAAAATGACTCTTTATTATCTCCTCAAAAAGATCAACAAATGAACATAATTGTTACATTTGATGATGATCAAATTAACCCAGTTGTTACATTTGATGATCCAATTGATGACGATAACAATAATCAAATTGAAGAAAATGAACCTTCGCTCGGTCCATATCCAAAACTCATGACCTTTCTTTTGACCATCCAATCCCAATTGGACTCACAAAAATCTCAGATTGAAAAATGCAATGAAATCAACAGATCATTAAAAGCAAAAGTTGCATCATTAACTAAGGACCTTGAGTGCTATAAAATACAACTCACGAATTTTGAAACAAAAGAAAAACGGGAACAAGGTTTTGAAGTTGCATTTCAAAAAGCTTATCTCAAAGAACAAGATTTACAACATCAAATACGAGAATTAGTTGCTTCCAAAAATAACTTGGATTCTTAAATGGAATAAGAAAAACTAGAATTCAAACAACAGGTTGAACACCTCAATTCTGAACTTTCAAAAACAAAAACAGATTTGTCAACTTGTCAAGCTAGTTTTTCAGAACAGAAACAAGTGTCTAGGAAACGAATTGATTCTTATCTTGATGAAATCGTAGATTTGGAACGTAAATTAAAAGAGTTTTAAAAAGTTGTTTATTAAACTGGTGAGTCTGTAACAACAATTCAAAAGTTCACTTTGAAGAAAAATCCCCAGTGTTATGGTTTTGCTATTGGTGATGACAAACCACGTTTTCTACACAAAGCACTCAAGGAAAACCCAAAATTGTATAGTGCAGACCACCTCTTTGATGATTGAATTATGCGTGTTGTTGTATATAACTGTGAGGAAGAACAGGAACAGGACGAAGAGAGTCGATCAAAATGAGCAATGTTAAGTTCAATAAACCATTTGATTATTCAAAAGTGCCTCATATTTATGACACCTTCGTTCCTCAAAAAGATAAAACAGAACAACCATAGTTTGTAATGCAAATTCATGAATCTTCTTCTAATGTTGGTCCTGTTAAACCAGTGGCACAAATAAATGGTCCTTTACCAACTTCTGAAGTAATTGCACCATTACCTAAACGATTTTTGTACTTAGATACTTTGATACGTTTATGGAAGACATCAACCTTTTAGAACAAGCAATTGAACGTAACTCTGAGATAAAAGTTTCCACTTTTCTATCTCCTTATGAAAAAGAAAAGAGAGAAATTTTTCAAAAACAATTTTTACCATACGTTAAACATTTGCGTCTTTGTGCTACACACTGGGAACAGGAACTCCAAACAGAAGTAACATCCATGATGAACACTTTTAATGCAACTGAAAATTCGATCTCAAAACAAAAAGGTCGAAACAAAGTTTTACAAAATAACGCTGATCAACTCTTGGAATATGTTCTAAGTTCTAATATTATCTCTGTGATTATGAATTCGATTTATGAGTCTTGGAATTCTATGCTTGTTGATGATCACACTGCTGACACTGAAAAGTTGAGACTTTAAAAAGAGAAAATGAGATAATCATTAAACACAATGATGATGTGCAAAGTAAACTTTCAACATAAATTTTTCAACTTAATCAGAAGCTACAATGGTGTCAAACTCAGAGTCTTGATTTTGAATTAAAATTGCAAAGTCAAAATGAAACGATGTCCTTTCATAACAGTCACACATCCAAAGTTGAGAATCTTGAAAATGAAAATGCTTTTTTAAAAAGTCAAAATTTCAAATATGAAAAGGAAATCGATGAATGTTGTCAAAATCGTAATGACACCGTTCGCTTAAATAGAGAACTCGATTCAAAAATTCAACAAAAGAAACACATCATCATTGAACTTAAAGAGAAAATTCAGTTACTAGAAAAAGGGAAGTTTGTTAACACAAATGTGATTGCACCAGGAATGTACAAAATGGACACAACACCTAGGCAAATATCCCCTCAGACTACTAATTTGAATCCTTCCACTTCTACAGGAATAGTCCCCACTACTAGCGTTAGCAGATCAAAGCGTAAGAGCAATAAACAGAAGAATAAGATCTGGCAACGTAGAAGCGGAAAACTAGAAGCCCAAGAAGTAGAAGATCAACTTAGGAATTTGAATAAAACGCATGTTGCGTCAGATTTATATTCGAACTTAAAAAATTGTAATTCTAATATCGATGTAACCAATGCTCAGACTTTGAATGTTTTGAATGTTAATGCATCTTGTGTGTTTTTTCATAAAAGCATGTTATCTAGTGATCATACGAAATGTGTTGCAAAATCTCTTTTATCTCGTAACAAGAAACGTACATTTGGTATTCCCTCTAGGCCCACTATTGCTTCTAATTCTGTGCTAGAAAACCGCCAAGTGTAGTTTCTAAAAATGCCTTAGACACACCCATAGTTGCGAAAACAACTCCTAAGACAATCCCATCACCTAGCGAATTCACTAAGAAAGCTAAAACTAGTTGGGCATGGCAACGTTGGTTACAAAGGAAACCTAGTTTTACATGGCTACCTAAAGTTATTAAAAACTGTGTTACTAACCCAACGGAGCCCTCAAATTCTCTGGGTTCTACCGTTAGCATCACTCCATCTTCGTCGTCTTCATGTGATCGTAAAAATTGTTCTATGGATTGTTGATAGCGGTTGTACCCGACATATGACAGGCAATCTCAAACTATTAGTAAACTTTGTTGCAAAGTTCATCGGCACTGTCAGATTCGGGAATGATCATTTCGCTGCTATCATGGGCTATGGAGATTACGTCAATGGCAACATCGAAATTAGTCGTGTCTATTATGTCGAAGGCCTTGGTCACAACCTTTTCTCCGTCGGTCAATTTTGTGATGGGGATTTGGAAGTAGCATTTCGGGAGAAAATTGTTTCGTTCGTGACTTACAAGGAAATGATCTAATGTCGGGCACTCGTGGAACTAGTCTTTACACCATCTCAATGTCTGATATGATTTCTTCTTCTCCTATATGTCACAAACTAGTCGATGGTCTTCCACGGTTTTGATATTCAAAAGATCACTTATGTCCAGCTTGTGAACAAGGAAAAAGTACTCGTGCACATTTCCCTTCAAAAATAGAACACAGTATAGATCACGTTCTTCAACTACTTCATATGGATTTGTGTGGCCCTATGCGTGTTCAAACGATAAACGGTAAACGCTACATTATAGTAATTGTCGATGACTACTCCAGATGGACTTGGGTCTATTTTCTCCGAAGCAAAGATCAAGCTCCTTCAATGATCATCACCTTTCTCACAAAAATTCAAGTTCAGCTTCGTAATACGGTCAGAAAAATTAGAACAGACAATGGAACTGAATTCAAAAATAAAACTCTTGGATATTATTTTGAGAAACTGGGAATTGAACATCAAACATCCATTGCAAGAAGTCCAGAACAGAATGGGGTTGTCGAAAGATGCAACATAACGTTAGTGGAAGCTGCAAGAACGATGCTAATCAATGCTCAATTACCAGATTACTTATGGGTTGAAGCTGTATCAACTGCATGTTATACACAAAACCGTTGTATGCTCGCCAAACGGCATCACAAAACTCCTTATGAGATTGTTCACAACCGCAAACCGAATATTCAATACTTTCATGTATTTTGTGCTCTTTGCTATCCAAATAATGATCGTGATGATTTTGGAAAACTCAAAGCAAAGGCTGAAATTGGTATCTTCATTGGATATTGTGAGAACTCCAAAGGTTTTCAAATATGGAATCGTCATACTAGAGAAATTCAGAAGACTATTCATGTTAATTTCAATGAGCTTACAAACATGGCTTATGAGCAAAACAGCTTAGGACCCGCAACCAACCGTCTAAATTTTCTAGATCAATCAGCTTCACCTCTTTCACTTAACCATAAAGGATTGGAAACACTATTTGCTCCATTGTTTGATGATTATTTTACAAGTCGTGCACCAGATGTATCACCAATTTCCGCTGCCACAACCTGATAATAATCCAATACCTGATACACCTGCTACTACAACAACAACAGTTGCTACAGATGCACCTCCAATTGAATCTCCATCAACAGCAGAACAAACCGCTTCCAACACTGAAAATGCAGCTTAAGATCTACAACAACAAGAAGTACCCGCACCTGCAGATTATGACGAAAATGCCTTCTTTAATCCATTTGCTCCAGCTCCAACCATTCCTGATATTAAAGAGTCGTCTACACGCAACTTGGATCTGTCTAATATGCACACTCTTTTTCAACATTACCCTTCAACACACAAATGGACAAGAGACCATCCCTTAGTAAATGTGATTGGTAATCCAGATAATCCAGTCATGACAAGAATAAAGACTTCACACGAATGGTGAAACATGCATTTATGCTCTTACCGTCAGTCAAGCTGAACCAAAGAACATTAAAGAAGCAATGACTTATGACAATTGGATTGAATCAATGCAAGAAGAACTCGATCAATTCAAACGTCTTGAAGTCTGGGAATTGGTAGAAAGACCCGATGGAGTCTATGTTGTCGGACTTAAATGGATTTGGAAAAACAAACTTGATGCTGATGGAACAGTAATTCGTAACAAATCGCGTCTGGTTGCCAAAGGCTTCAGCCAAGAAGAAGGCATTGATTTTGAAGAATCCTTTGCACCAGTGGCTAGACTTGAAGCTGTCCGAATGTTTCTCAAATGGACGTGAAAACTGCATTTCTGAATGGGCAACTCCGTGAAGAAGTGTATGTCACTCAACCAGAGGGCTTCATCGATCCAGATCATCCTAATCATGTGTACAGACTCAAGAAAGCCCTTTACGGCCTTAAACAAGCCCCGAGGGCATGGTACGACAAACTGTCCGCATTCTTACTTGCTAATCACTTTACCAAAGGATCAGTTGATCCCACACTGTTTATTCAAAAACACGGGGAGGACATCTTAATTGTTCAAATTTATGTTGATGACATCATTTTTGGTTCAACACATAAAAAGTACTCAAATGCTTTTGCAAGATTAATGAAACAAAATTTTGAAATGTCCATGATATGCTCTTGAGATTTTGAAAAAATATGGCATGACAAGTTGTGATACTTATAACACACCTATGTCTGCATCATCCCCAAAGTTGGATGCTGATTTACATGGTACACCAGTTGACCCTACAAAATACCGTAGTATGATTGGGTCCCTCATGTATCTAACAGCCAACAGACCAGATATAGTTTTTGCTGTATACCTATGCTCCCGTTATCAGTCACGACCAACTGAAAGACACCTCTCTGAGGTTAAAAGAATCCTTCGATACATAAAGGGAACCATCCATTTGGGGATCTGGTATCCGAAGGATTCTGGTTTTGAACTAATAGCTTTTTCAGATGCTGATCTTGCAGGATGTTTAGACACACGCAAAAGTACATTTGGGGGAGTGCAGTTTCTGGGAGACAAACTTGTATCTTGGCAGTCAAGGAAGCAGGATTGCACTTCATTGTCATCTACAGAATCGGAATATGTAGCCATGTCAGCATGCTGTGCTCATGTCATTTGGATGTGATCACAGCTGAAGGACTAAGGTTATATATTCAATCAAATTCCCATGTACTGCGCTTCCAAGAGTGCCATTGCCATCTCATGCAACACGGTTCAACATTCGAAGTCAAAACATATCGCACTTCGATATCATTTTATCAAAGAGCATGTTGAAAAGGGTAAAATTGAATTATACTTTGTGGGTACTGAATACCAATTAGCGGACTTATTTACTAAAGCCTTTCCCAATGCAAGATTTGTGGAATTAGTTCACCAAATTGTTATGCGATGTTTGACTCCAGATGATTTGAATAACTTTCTTAAACACAATTAAGAAAGTCAAACACCAAAACCTTCTTTGTAAATATCTTATCAAAAACAACAAAAAGATTTTCATTTTTTCATCTATCTTAAAAAAAAAATGGAAGTACAAAATTTCCGTCAACTCTTTGTTCCTTAAAACAAATTACCAATTTTTCCGAACAAGTGTTGAGGAGGAGTATGAAATTTAAATTTTAGTATTTTTCTTAAAATTTGTACTTGCATATTTCCAAAAGATGTTGTTTTATTATGTGTTGGTAAAATTATTCACGTGATACCCTCCTTGTTCGTAAAATGTTTTCTCATATTCCTAAGTCAAGGGGGTTTATTAAAAAATTGTTCTTGCCAAATAAATAACCAAGTGTTTTATTTTTGTCGGAGTCAAAGAACTAACAATGCAAATTGGCTGGTTAAGGGTTCAAAAGTAGCAAATGCTTGAAACTAAAATTTTTAACAAAAACAAAAATTACAGTGCATTTACTGCACCTGCAATTCTAATTCAATACCACAACCACCAAGATCAACGACCCACATCAAATTTTCAAATCCGTTCGTGTTTTTAGTAATCTGTAAGTGGAATCATGTTTATCATACAAATATAAGAAATGGTTTTTGATTTCACAAAGATCCAATGGCTAAATTTTTCTAAATCGAATGAAATAGGTTTAGGGTTTAGCCGGATTTGGGTATAACTGATTTTTGATTATTTGAGTTTGATTTTTGTGGTGGGATACGTGTATAATCAAGTGTTTAACATGTTCCATTAACCCAATCGTACCCAGAAACTCGAATTGATGATCCCTAAATTTTAGGGTTTATTCGTGTGAATTGGGGGAAATCATTTGTGCATGTTTTGGCCTAATTAATTGGATGGGATAGTGTTCTAATATGTAGTATAACTTGATTTGATCGTTGAATCATACCCAGAAACATGTTCGAATCAATTTCGATGTGTAGGGTTTATGAAGAACTTGACCAGGTTCAATCTTATTGATTCATGGCTAAAAATTGTTAAAAATCAGACCATTGAGCTTAGAATCAGCATAGGAACCTTAGGGAATCATTCACATATACATCTAATCCAAAAACTTGAATTTCGACAAGATTGAAATTAGGATTCATCAAAATTGAAAATGGGTGTTCCCAAATTAGATAAACTATTTTTGGATGTGTCTAAATGAGCTTAAAGATCATGATTGTAACTTGTGGATTGATTTAATTTGGACAGGAAACCAATTTTGATAAAGATTCACAAAGTACGTCTACAATATTCATCGAAATTTCTTGTATAAGAAATTTTCGAAATTGCACAATCCATCGGGATTGGATAACCTTATCGGAATTGCATAAATTTGTCGCAATTGCACAAAAATTATCAAAATTCAAAATTTTCATCGCAATTGGACATGGTTTATCCTAATTCAAAATTTTCATCGCAATTGGACATGGTTTATCGCAATTTCTCAAATTTCATCGAAATTCAAAATCCATCGGAATTGGATAAAACCTGTCGGAATTCAAAATTCATCGGAATTGGCCAAAATTGTCACAACTATATAAATCCATCGCAATTTAATAACATTGTCTCAATTGAGTTTAAGTATGTGGAAATTCAAAATAAAGTCTAATGTTATCGAAATTGCATAAGTGTCATCAAAATTGAATATGTCACATAATGCATGTTACTTTGCAAAGCTAATAACCATTAAACATGCTAAATCAATGATGTAAGAAAGTGGACACATGAATGAGCATAACTTTAACAATATCCTAACTTTCATGTATCCTGCACATTTGTGTCTTTGATTGATGTTTCAGAATTCATTAATGGCTGCTCAACAACCACTTCCCATGCTCAAAAAAGAAAACACATTTCTACAAGATTATGACGTGGAAATTAGCAAGAACAACGCACGTGTAGAATTTCATAAAATCAAGTGTGAAGAACCATCATGTCAAATAGCCATTGAAATTCTAAAACTGCACAAGTGTAGGAGCATACTGGATAAGTTTGCATCCATTCCCGAGTTCTACATACACCAGATGTGGAACACAATCAAGTTGGACATGGGCGAAGACTCATTCACCTACACACTAGACAGAAAAGAAGTCACTGTTGATGTCAACTATCTTCGTAAAACCTTACTTCTGCCGGAACATCCTGCACCAAACAAGAAGTTTCATCCTACTCCATCAGAAGAAGTCGTTCTCAACTTCCTCCTGGAAATTGGATATGATCTACAACCAAACAAGCCACTGAAATCATTTTCCAAGGTTGAAGCCAAGCTCATTCCCCAACCATGGAGAACCATTTACTACATCTTGGCTAGATCAGTCTCTGGAAGGGACAGTGGTCATGAAAAACCTCGTCTTTCTCACTTGCAAATCTTCTGGGGAATAGTGAATCAAAAACAAACCGACTACGCTCAACTCATTTGGGTTGACATAGTCTTTCAGATTCAGAGTCACTACCTAAAACCATTCACCAAAATCCCTTTTGTCAGATACACAAAGTTACTCATCTAATATCTTCTTGATGACAATGAAGACATTCCTCGACGTCTAGAAGATCCAGAAAAGCATTTATATGCAATGGACAAAACAGTCAGTCAAGTCTACATCCCGAAAGGAAGCACTCGCAAACAAGGGATGAGACTTCCTGAATGTCTTCTGACAGACAAGATCAAGAAAACACAAGCATACATTGATTATGGTAAAGCTTTCAAGGAAGGGTATGTCGGATTCAACAAGTATGATGATGAACCTACTCCAGCAAAGACTCGAGCAAAAGGAGGTAGCAAGACAGGTAGCACATCCAGCACCTCAAAGAGAATTAAACCAGGTCCTCCTAAATACACCAAGAGGAGAGTACCTGTCAAAATTGCTAATCCTGAGCCTGAAGATGAACAAATTGTATAAGAAGAGGAATCTGGTTCTGAAACGAAAACCGATGAAGAACTGATAATCTACAAAAAAGAAATTGCTTCCAAGATTTCTCTGGACGAAAGTCGTGTATCACTTAAAGCTGATGAAGATAGGAGAAAGATGAAAATACTTGAGGAACAGATGAGAATAGATGAAGAAATTGAAAAACATTTTGGTGAAGATCAGACCCTCATGAATCCGGTTAATCAACCCGGTGGGTCTGGAGGTGTAGAAGGAGTCACTCAAACTCGATCAGATCCGGTTAATCAACCCGGTAATGACAAGTAACGGGATGAAGAAGGAAATCTCATCATGAAGGAGGTCCATCAGGAAGAAGGAATTGATGACTTTGACATGAATGATGATGAAGACACGGAGAATGTGATTATTAATGATGAAGTAATAAGAAAAGCTGCCAAAGAAATGGAATTGGAAAAGAAAGCAAAGGAGAAGGAAGAAAGGTTGGCTAGGAAAACTGCTGAGGAGAAGGAAGCTGATGATTACATTCAAACACCTCCAACTACTCAGTAACACCCCCAACTCGGAATATGGCAGCGGAACGGAGTTTGGGGTGCTACGTGAGGGGTAAGACAGTCACATCCATAGAAAACGATCTCATAACGAGACATTTTAGCAAAAACATATCATTCGAATACAAGATTAAGCATATAGAGTCTAAAAGACTCTTAAACATGAGTTGCAGCGGAAATAAAACATAGTTTGCAGCGGAAATAAAACATAGTTTGTAGCGGAATTAAATCATAGTTTGCAGCGGAATTAAAAGACACAGTTTAAAAGGTTTTTCGAATGATAAGATAGTAGAGATAGATAATAAAGCCCAAGATAGCCATCAAAAGACTTCAGCCACTCCCGGTGCCCACAAATATGCATCAATTACCTGAGATAAAATATGCTAAAAAGTCAACAAAAAGGTTGAGTGTAATCCATAGGTTTAATAAATAAAAATTGAGCACAAGATTTTAAGTCTAGAAGATATATGTAACAAATACAGATATCGGGTAAGCGTAAAATAATTTTGCAAAGCTCATGACACATAAAGCGTTAACCGGCACAAATAACCTTGGTGTAAGTCGAAAGTAATTGCGGAATTTCATAATATAATAGTTGCCCTCAAAGCTAGGTACTTTGCCAGATACCTAGTAAAACTCGAATATAGTACATCACATGTGGACCGACCTTAGTCCACATGGCGGGAAGGTCAATTCCTATAGGCCAATAAACTATAATCATGCTCACTCGCAAGTGATTAATGGTTCATGATCGAGGGACTTGCTTTCGGCTAGGATGTTACTTAGCATTATCGTTTCAGTCAGGAATAGCATACCAATAAACAATTGTGCTCATAAAAATAAGTAAATAGCATGTATCTCCCCCATGGGTATATAAATAATTTAATATTAAAAGTGGGGCTACGAATCACACCTTAGTAGCAGATACAATAAGATATCACAATACGATCAGACGGGAAAACAAATCAATTGGACCTCAGCACAACCTAATATGTGAATAATATGTCTCAGCATTAAACCTTAAAACGATTTATAAAGTAATACTCGTATTTGAAATGAAAAGGTTTTATTTTAATGGCTTTTGAGATGAATAACGTTTAGGACACATGTGGATACTAGAAGTTAAAATAATAAAAGTCGGAAAACACCAACAGATACGAAGAAAAGAATAACGAAAAGAGAGAAGAACTAAGATTAAGAACAAGAATAAAATAATAAATACAAGAAAGAAAACATCAATAGTTTGTTTCGGTGTTTTACCCATTTCCCAAATAGTTGATAAAACATCATGATTTAGGAAGAAAACATATAAGTTTCGAAAAGGTTTTTAGGATATTGAGTAATCATAAACGATTAAGTTATAAAAGATTTTATCGAAATTTGGGCATGATACGTCCGTTTATAAAACATTTCCAAGTCTTTACGACTCTTGAAAATAAGTTTTATTGTATATATATATATATATATATATATATATATATATATATATATATATATATAAAATTGGACACTATCTTTCGCGTATATATTAGTTGTCAAGTTTCTCGACCATTTTGTGTATGTTCGGGTCCAAATATGTTAAGCTCTTATGAGTTTAATATACTCTTCCATCTCAATCCTTGTCCAATCCTTGTCCAAGCAATGGTATTATAACAAATATCCAAGTTCAATGTCCAAATCATATCCCATATTGTTCAAATTATTATCTCGAGACACCTTTTGATAACAAATAAATAAATAAATAAACGTAAATGACTCAAATAAAACTAAACTCGACTCAGTGTCAAATAAAATTAAATAAACGTCGCCGTGACTCCCGTGAGTCACGGTTCGACACGAGTCGAACCTAGGAGGTTCTCGGCTTATTACAACTCAACCAAAACTAAACCCTAGCAAACCAAAAAAATGAATCCCAAATCTACGCCGTGACTCACCACGAGTCATGGCTAAACCCGGTGTGGGTTGTTACTCTCGGCCGAACCAACAAACATAACCATAACAAACAAACAACTCCAAAACCAACTCTATCCTAATCCTAACCCTGCACCATACCTCGCCGTAACTCACCACGACGCACGACTCGGACCCTCCGTGGGTTACCCCTACTGTCAAGACCCAACGAGCGCAAACAATACCAAAATCCAAACCAAGCTTCAAAAACAACAAGAAAATGGTTAGAAATAAAAGAAAAACAATAAAAGTACCTAACTCGCCCGAGTCAACGCGAGTTGACTCGGTAAGTCACCAACTC
Source organism: Artemisia tridentata subsp. tridentata (assembly GCA_021014915.2). Lineage (NCBI taxonomy): Eukaryota > Viridiplantae > Streptophyta > Magnoliopsida > Asterales > Asteraceae > Artemisia > Artemisia tridentata. Next base: position 291,787,781 of record CP139508.1, read on the forward strand.
GAACTGAGTCAAGGCCGAGTCACGCTTAAAAACACGGATCCTCACATTTTAACAAAGATAAAAAGGTTTTCTTAAAAGTTTCGTTATAAAAAGCGATTTTATAAAAAATTTATGAATTAGGGTTTCGGATAAAAATAAAAACTTAAAAAAAGGAAGGCACGTGGGGTGTTACCGAGTAGAAAGGAGGTGGTGGTGAGGTGGTGGAGCGGCGGTGGTGATTGTGGTAGCAGCGGTGTTGGTTTTTGGGTGTCAAAAGAGCTCCACGAGGGCTCAAACTTTCTAGAAATGAATAAGAGGGGTCGATCTACGTTTGATGAAAGTTTCAGAGTTCGGCAGAAAATTTTTCGTCGAAGGCGGAGGTGGCAGCCGGAAGTGGTTGCCGGTTAGAGATGGTTTCCAACGAGGGTTTTAGAGAGATTGAAGAATAGTGTTTGTGTGTGTGTTATTATGAGTGAGGAGAGAGAGAGAGAATGAGTGGTTTTATTAATTCGGGAGGGAGCAAAAGTGGACAATCAAAACTAGAAGGGTAGAAGTGAATGAAAGGGGCGGAGGGGGTTATCTTACCAAGGTGTGATACTTTTAAAATATTCACTGTGGGACCCATTTAACGTATCAAACAGACTCGAAAAATTATGAAACTTGCGTCGTTGTTCTCGAAATGATTTTTCCAATAAAAACGAGTATAAATTCACATAACTTTGTCGAAGTTAATTTATTTGGCAAATTTGATTCGTTTCGTGCTTTCTAGGTTGTGCTGACATAATAAAGGGATAACTTTCACGTTTCTCAAGATATCTCGCGTTTCTCAAGTTCAAATAAGTTCGAGATAAAGTTCAAATACTAAGGTGATGCAAAAATAAATATTTGGCTATTGAAAAGGGTTTGGAAAATTATCGGATGTTACAGCACATACATCATATTGGGATATTTGTCCTGGATTGCAGTTTAACTTATCAGTTCTGGTTTCAAAAAAGTGAGCGTACATGCGCTTAAACTCGTCTTCGCGTTCCCAGGTGAATTCGGATCCTCTCTTGGAATCTCAACGGACTTTCCCCATGGGAATACAGCTCCTCTTTAGTTGTTTGACCTCACGTTCCATAATCTCAACGGACTCCTCAATAAAGTTCAATTGTTCATCAATCTGAATGTCATTGAGTGGAATTACGGCTGTCTCATCGGATAAACACTTCTTCGAATTTGACACATGGAAAGTGGGGTGTACGCTACTAAGCTCGGGAGGTAGTTCCAGTATGTAGGCTAAAGGACCAATCCTCTTCAAAATCTTGAACAGTCCAATGTACCTCGGGTTCAGCTTTCCTCGCTTACCAAACCGTATCAAGCCTTTCCATGGTGAGACTATCAACATAACCTTATCTTCAACTTGAAATTCTAGTGGTTTACGCCTCATATCTGCATAGCTCTTCTCTCGGTCTCTTGCAGTTTTTAGTCGGTTTTTAATTTGCACGATCTTCTCAGTCATCTCAAGAACAATATCTAGCCTGATGAGCTGAGCTTCTCCTACTTCAGCGAAACAGATGGGTGATCGGCATTTTTAACCATACAATGCTTCAAACGGTGCAGCCTTAATGCTTGCGTGATAACTGTTGTTGTACGAAAACTCAACCAAAGTCAAATGGGTATCCCACCCATTTCCAAAATCAATTACACATGCTCGAAGCATATCTTCTAAAGTCTGAATCGTCGTTTCACTTTGGCCAGCGGTTTGCGGGTGGTATGCAGTACCCTTGTCGAGGTTCGTGCCAAAGGCATCCTGAAGTGATTTCCAAAAGTTAGAAGTGAATCTGCTGTCTCGGTCAGAGATGATAGATATTGGTGCTCCATGTCTTGATGCTATTTCCTTCACGTAAAGTCTAGTCAACTTGTCCATACTGTAGTTTTCGATGATGGTAGAAAATGTTCTGATTTCATTAGTCGATCGACAATAACCCAAATAGCGTCAAAACCAGTTGAAATCCTTGGAAGTTTGGTGATGAAGTCCATAGTAATTCGTTCTCATTTCCATTCAGGAATCTCAGGTTACTGTAGAAGACCATACAGTTTCTGATGTTCGGCTTTAACTTTCGCGCATGTAAGACACCTGCGAACATAATCCGCAACGTCAACTTTCAAGTTTGGCCACCAATATAACTCCTTGAGATCGTGATACATCTTGTCAGATCCTGGGTGTATAGAGTACTTTGACTTATGAGATTCGAGCATGATCAAGTCACGCAGTCCTCCAAAACACGGTACCTAACTTTTTCACGTAAAACACAAAGTTACATCAGAACGCTTCTCAAACTTTTTTTGTATCATACCATAAAGGTTCTCACTCTTGAGGTCTTCCTATTTCACGGCTTCTTCTTGAGCATGGAGAATCTGGGTGGGAAGGTTTGAATTGATAGTCAAAACCAAAGCTCGAACTCGCTGCGGCTTCAACCGTTCCTTATGGCTCAAGGAATCAGCCACGACGTTCGCTTTTCCCGGGTGGTATCGAATTTCACAATCATAGTCGCTTAATGTTTCCAACCATCGTCGTTGCCTTATATTCAACTTCTTCTGATCCAAAATGTGTTAAAGACTCTTGTGATCGGTAAAGACAACACACTTCGTCCCCTATAAGTAGTGCCTCCACATTTTGAGTGCAAAAACCACTGCTCCTAATTCCAAATCATGCATGGTATACTTCTCCTCATCAGTCTTAAGTTGTCGGGAAGCATATGCCATGACTTTCCCTCGTTGCATCAACACTGCTCCTAACCCTTGATATGATGCATCACAATAAACCATGAAATCTTCCAGTCCATCTGGTAAAGCCAAAATCGATGCACTACAAAGTTTTTGCTTCAGGTTTGAAATGCTTCTTCTTTGCCATTTCCCCATACATACTTCTTATCCTTCTGAGTCAATGTAGTTAACGGTTTAGATATTTTGGAGAATCCCTCGATGAATCTCCTGTAATATCCAGCCAATCCTAGAAATTGGCAGATTTCTGTGGTGTTAGAAGGCGTTGGCCAGTTCTCAATAGCTTCGATCTTCGCGGGATCCACATTTAACCCTTCTCTATCAATCACATGACCAAGAAATTGTACCTTGCGAATATAAAATTCGCACTTAGATAAATTTACGTACAATTGCTCCTCCTTGAGCAACTTAAGAATTATCATCTGGTGTTGCTTGTGCTCTTCTTCACTCTTGGAGTAGATCAAAATGTCATCGATGAAAACTATGACAAACTTGTCCAAATATGGTTTACAAACTCGGTTCATGAGGTCCATGAATACAGCAGGTGCGTTTGTCAAACCAAAGGGCATCACTTGAAACTCATAGTGGCCATATCGAGTCCTAAACGCTGTCTTGGGAATATCCTCTTCCCGGACACTAAGTTGATGATAACCTGACCTTAAATCTATCTTGGAGTAGTAACTTAATCCTTGTAGCTGATCGAACAAATTGTCGTTCCTAGGTAACGGTTAGCGATTCTTCAGTGTTAGCTTGTGCAGTTCACGGTAGTCAATACACATTCTAAATGATCCGTCCTTCTTCTTCACAAATAACACCGGTGCTCCCCAGGGTGAGGAACTAGGTCGAATAAACCCTTTATCCAACAACTCTTGCAACTGCTTAGACAACTCTTGCATCTCCGTCGGAGCTAGTCGATACGGTGCACGTGCCACAGGTGCAGCTCCTAGAACTAGGTCAATCAGAAATTCCACTCGTCGAACCGGTGGAAGTCCTGACAGATCTTCAGGAAAGTCACGCACAATAGGAACATCCTCGAGTCACTTCTCTCCTGACTCCTTCTTGGACACATGTTCTAGGAATGCATGACATCCTTTCTCGATGTACTTCAGGGTCTTAATACAAGATATGATATTCAAACATGTTTTGCTACGGTCTCCGCGGACAACCAAGGTTTCGCCATTGAGAGGGATATGAACAACTCATTCACCACAAATGATACTCGCATGATGTTTGGATAGCCAATCCATACCAACCACTACGTCGAAGCTTCCGAGTTCAATGGGCATGAGATCGATACTAAACGGGTGATCTAGAAGGTTTAGGGTATAGTCTCGGATTACGGTGCAAGTGTTAACTAAGTTGCCATTAGCTAGATCAATACTATAGCCGATGTCTAGAGAGGTTGGGGTGAGGTTAAGTAGTGGTGAAATCGTAGAAGATACAAAACTCATATCAGCACCAAAATCGAATAAAACTTTAACACGAAGATTGTTGAGTAGAAACGTACCGCTAACTACATTCGGATCCTGCTGCTACTCCCCATTGCCCATCGCATATGCTCTACCACGAGCGCCTTCAGTTCTTCGACCAGTGTTCTTTGGGCAATGACTCTTGTAGTGACCACGCTCTCCACATCCAAAACAAGTTACCACTGGCTGTGTGTTACTCCCAGTAGCCACAGTTCTGCCCTTACAATGCTTAGCAACATGTCCAACCTTATGACATTTCTGACACTTAGCTGTGCATGGTCCGACGTGATGCTGATTACACTTATCACAAAATGGATGCGGCACAACACACCCTCCAACTTGTGCTGGTGCAACCATATAAGCCCTGACAGTCTCCTGTCTTCTGTTTTGCTGGTGGTGATGATTGTTGTTACGGTACTGGTTGTTTTTGTTGTTGTAGTGATGGTTATGGTGAGGGTGACTGTTGTTGTTGCGGTTGTTGAAGTTGTTGTAGTTGTTGTTTCTCCTGTTGTCCTACCACTTTCGTTTGCTGTCATAGTTGTTACCTTTCTGAACAGTGCCATGCTTAACTACTTGATCCATAAGTCGTTCAAATATGCGAATTGCATCATCCAGAGTCTGAGAGTTGTAAGATGTCATGTGCCCTTCAATACTAGAAGGTAAACCACCAATGAACTTTTCTAGTAATTTCTCATTATCTAGCACTATGTGAGCACAGAAAACCTTCAATTCTTGAAATCATCGCACATAAGTAGTAAGATCGACACCCTTCATAGCCAAATTGTAGAACTCGGTACCCAACTTCCCCATATCACTACGAGAATAGTACTTCTTGACCATCACCTTCTTAAACTCTTCCCATGAAGTATTATAAGCATTCCCTAACCCCATACCCTGAGCATAAGCATTCCAACAATACAATGCATGCTCCATCAAGGTACCTGTCGCATACTTCACCTTACAATCCTCATAACAGTTACTCCTTAGAAACACCGACTCCATTTTCTCAAACCACTGAGTTAACCCAACAGCTCATTCAGTTCCTTTTAAAGTAGTAGGCTTACAGTTCATGAACTCCTTATAAGTACAGAAACAGTTCTCATTGAAATCTTGCACTCCTGCTTGTCCAACGTTCGGATTGCCAACACCTACTTGCCTGACAAGCGCCACGGCAATGCTATCATCAATCAACTTCTGGATCGCGGTTGGGGTCATCATCCTAGGTGGCATAATTCTATCAATCATTACAAATGTACAACATTGTAAGTATTTGATAAGCGTAACAGAATCACATCACAAGATAAACAACACCATGATATCATCATAATATAGCACACATTCAACATCAATAATAGTACATCACCAAAATACATCATAGATTTAGTTCTTGTTATAAGTCTTACAAGATATGCAAAACGATTACAAGTTTCTGATAAAATCTACTAACTGAACTATTCAGTTTAGTACGTACAAAGGTAAACCACTATCATGACACTAAACTACCATAAATAAAATGATCTCTACACTCTCACTGATGATCTCCCTCATACCTAGCCAAAACATTAATACTATCATCAAAATGGAAACGCGCCATCCTATCATAGTACGCCTGCCACTTCATGGCATGGATCTTATCCCTCAACTCCTAAATACTACGCTGGTAGTGACGACTATCGATATCAGTGAACACCGCTCCAAGGTCCAACTTCTCCACAATCTTCTCGACCTCTGTCATCCTCTGCTCCAATGACGCCAAACGCTCCTGAATCTGTGTATCTGCCTTCTTTGTAGAACTCAACCTCGCAGCCTGCTCATACAACTCCATATAAAAATCACTTATAGCTCTCCTATCTCCCTTAATCTCATTCTTCAACTCTAAAACATCAGATTGTCGCGCACACAATTGCCTAGACATCGACATATAACGTCCCTGGCACCAAGAGATGTCCTGCCTCAAACGACTCAGCTCGGCTCTAAGCTCGGTAGGGGCAACTCGCTGTGCAGTCGAAGACTTGCCGATCTCAAACGTAGACGTCACCTCTGTAGCTAGAGCGTGACCCAATGCATCTGAAGTATCAGACACTGCTGGTGAAGGTGGCATGGGGAGAGCCTCCTGCTCCTCCTCCAATGGCTCCTCGTTGTCATCGTCATCATCCATCTCCTCATCATCGTCCATCTCCTCATCATCGTCCATCTCATCATCCCCTGGGTGAGGTACATCAATAGGGTGTGGGTCCTCCTCTGGACTCGGTGATGCAAGTGGGTGATCAATGGGTGCAACTGATAACTGACCGGTAGGGACTGTTGTAGGCATAATACTCTACAAGGAGTATCGGGAAAAGTATAAAAATTCTAGCCAAATTTTATAAAATCCAAGCATATAATAGTGCAAAAAGATGCACACATAAAAGTTTAAGTAAAGTAATTAAAGAGCGAAGTGGCATGGAGGGCTGATGGCTATCGATTTCGAAAACGTTTGACACACATAAAAATGTTTATAGTCGAGTATGACCTCGTTCTCTATAAACAGTGGCTCTGATACCATTCTGTAACACCCCCAACTCGGAATATGGCAGCGAAACAGAGCTTGGGGTGCTACGTGAGGGGTAAGACAGTCACATCCATAGAAAACGATCTCATAACGAGACGTTTTAGCAAAAACATATCATTCGAATACAAAATTAAACATTTAGAGTCTAAAAGACTCTCAAACATAAGTTGCAGCGGAAATAAAACATAGTTTTCAACGGAAATAAAATATAGTTTGCAGTGGAATTATAAAACACAGTTTAAAAGGTTTTTCGAATGATAAGATAGTAGATATAGATAATAAAGCACAAGATAGCCATCAAAAGTATTCAGCCACTCCCGGTTCCCACAAATATGCATCAATTACCTGAGATAAAACATGCTAAAAAGTCAACACAAAGGTTGAGTGTAATCCATAGGTTTAATAAATAACAATTGAGCACAAGATTTTAAGTCTGGAAGATATAGGTAACAAATACAGATATCGGGTAAGTGTAAAATAATTTTGCTAAGCTCATGATACACAAAGCGTTAACCGGCACCAATAACCTTGGCGTAAGTCGACAGTAACTGCGGAATTTCATAATATAATAGTTGCCCCAAAAGCTAGGTACTTTGCTAGATACCTAGTAAAACTCGAATATAGTACATCACATGTGGACCGAACTTAGTCCACATAGCGGGAAGGTCAATTCCTATAGGCCTATAAACAATAATCGCGCTTACTCGCAAGTGATTAATGGTTCATGATCGAAGGACTTGCTTTTGGCAAGGACAGTACTTAGCATTATCATTTCAGTCAGGAATAGCATTCCAATAAAAAATTGTGCTCATAAAAATAATAAATAGCATGTATCTCCCCCATGGGTTTATAAACAATTTAAAATTAAAAGTGGGGCTACGAATCACACCTTAGTAACAGATGAAATAAGATATTACAATATGATCAGATGGGACAGCACATCAATTGAACCTCAGCAAAACCTAATATGTGAATAATATGTCTCAGCAATAAACCTCAAAGCGATTTATAAAGTAATACTCGTATTTGAAATGAAAATGTTTTATTTCAATGGCTTTTGAGAAAAATAACATTTAGGACTCGTGTGGATACGAGAAGTTAAAATAATAAAAGTCGGTAAACACGAACGGAAACGGAGAAAAGAATAACGAAAAGAGAGAAGAACTAAGATTAAGAACAAGAATAAAATAATAAAGACAAGAAAGAAAACATCATTAGGTTGTTTCAGTGTTTTACCCATTTCCCAAATAGTTGATAAAACATCATGATTTAGGAAGAAAACGTATATGTTTCGAAAAGGTTTTTAGGATATTGAGTAATCATAAACGATTAAGTTATAAAAGATTTTATCAAAATTTGGGCATGATGCGTCCGTTTATAAATCATTTCCAAGTCGTTACGACTCTTGAAAATAAGTTTTATTGTCATGTTTTACAAGTAATATATATATACATATACATATATATATATATATATATATATATATATATATATATATATATATATATATATATATATATATATATATATATACATATACATATATATATATGTATATATATATATATATATGTATATATATATATATATATATATATATATATATATATATATATATATATATATATATATATATATATATATATATATATATATATATATATAATTGGACACTATCATTCGCGTATATATTAGTTGTAAAGTTTAACGACGATTTTGTGTATGTTCGGGTCCAAATATGTTAAGCTCTTATGAGTCTAACGTACTCTTCCGTCTCAATTACCAAAATTGTCCTTAAGGTCCATCGGCTAATACCGTAAATCCAATACCGTCCAATCCTTGTCCAAGCAATGGTATTATAACAAATATCCAAGTTCAATGTCCAAATCATATCCCATATTGTTCAAATTATTATCCTGAAACACCTTTCGATAACAAATAAATAAATAAATAAACGTAAATGACTCAAATAAAACTATACTCGACTCAATGTCAAATAAAATTAAATAAACGTCGTTGTGACTCCCGTGAGTCACGGTTCTACACGAGTCGGACCTAGGTGGTTCTCGGCTTATCACAACTCAACCAAAACTAAACCCTAGCAAACCAAAAAAGTAGCAAACCACAAAAATGAATCCCAAATCTATGCCGTGATTCACCACGAGTCATGGATAAACTCGATGTGGCTTGTTACACTCGACCGAACCAACAAACATAACCATTCCAAACAAACAACTCAAAAACCAACTCTATCCTAATCCTAACCCTACACCACGCCTCGCCGTGACTCACCACGAGTCATGGCTCAGACCCACCGTGGGTTACCCCCACTGCCGAGACCTAACGAGCGCAAAACAATACCAAAATCCAAATCAAGCTTAAAAAACAACAAGAAAATGGTTAGAAATAAAAGAAAAACAATAAAAGTACCCAACTCGCCCGAGTCAATGCGAGTTGACTCGGTGAGTCACCAACTCGGACCGAGTCAAGGCCGGGTCACGCTCAGAAACACGGATCCACAAGTTTTTAACAAAGGTAAAAAGGTTTTATTAAAAGTTTTGTTACAAAAATCAATTTTATAAAAGTTTTATGAATTAGGGTTTCGGATAAAAATAAAAACGGGAAAAGGGGAAGGCGCGTGGGGTGTTACCGACTAGAAAGGAGGTGGTGGTGAGGCGGTGGTGAATGTGGTAACGGCGGTGGTGGTTTTCGGGTGTCAAACGAGCTCCACGAGGGTTCAAACTTTCCAGAAATGAATAAGAGGGGCCGATCTACGTTTGGTGAATATTTCGGAGTTCGCTGGAAAATTTTCCGGCGACGGCGGCGGTGGCGGCCGGCGGTGGTTGTCGGTCGGAGATGGTTTTTGATGAGAGTTTTAGAGAGAGAGAGGAATAGTGTTTGTGTGTGTGTTATTATGAGTGAGGAGAGAGAGAATGAGTGGTTTTATTAATTAGGGAGGGGCAAAAGTGGACAATCAAAACTAGAAGGGTGGAAGTGAAAGAAAGGGGCGGAGGGGGTTATCTTGCCAAGGTGTAATACTTTTAAAATATTCACTGTGGGACCCATTTAACGTTCCAAACGGACTCAAAAAATTATGAAGCTTGCGCCATTGTTCTCGAAATGATTTTTCCAATAAAAAGGAGTATAAATTCGCATAACTTTCACGAAGTTAATTTATTTGGCAAATTCGATTCGTTTCGTGCTTTCTAGGTTGTGCTGACATAATAAAGGGATAACGTTCATGTTTCTCAAGATATCTCGCGTTTCTCAAGTTCAAATAAGTTCAGGATAAAGTTCAAATACTAAGATGATGCAAAAGACATGGAGACAAACGTTAACAAGGATTCATCTATCATCCTTGAATCATCAACACATTCTTCACCACCACCAACACAAACAACATCAACAAGCAAATCAACCAAGAAACACATCAATCCGTTGGTCTCTCAAGCATCGAAAAAGGTCAAACAGGCCGTGAAGCTTGCAAGAGTAAAGAAGCATGACAAGCTTCTTGACCAGATCAAAACAATAACAAATATGGTCACCGGCCTTGCTGGACAAGTGAACGAGGTCCAAAACACAAAAGCTAGAGTTGATGAATTCCTTTCCAATGACATTCAGGACAAGATGTTCACTAGGATCAAGGGCAACACTGAAGAATACTTGAAAAAGTACTTTCCTAGAATCACATCAAAGAAAGTCAAAGAATATCTTCAACCAAACATCTAAGGTCTTCTCAAGAACATTAATTCGTGTAACATCTTATAGTAGGGTTTTGTGGACGAATTTGGAAGCTTTTGTAAGGGTTCTTCAACCCTCAAAACACATGTTTCATTGAAGATAAGTTATTCGTTTAATTATTCAATATGTCTATGTGTTGGGAATTAGAGTTTTAAACACTTTGTACTGTCAAGCCAAATAGTTGGAACTGCTGAAGATTATAACTAACAACACTAACTGAGTTAGTACTGCTAGTGTAAATGATGGTACTGCCAGTATCAACTTAGTACTGCTGAAGACTGTTGATAAAGATGGTACTACCAGTGATTGAAGACGCATAATGTGACAAGTATAGAAGATATTTAGTGTATATCTTATATGTTTAGAAAGATATGTATATTGTATATGTTTAGTTTTCTTGTAATGGACTCCTTGTGTGTATAAAAGGAGGTCCTAGGGTATGATGTTTAAGTATCTAGAATCGTATCTTAAGTAATACGTATGTTTTGATAGCTTCAAGGTTGTAAACCCTAGTACTACATAGAGTACTTGTATTATTCAACTAATAATATTGAAGCGTTTTGGTAATATTGTGTTCAATATAGTTTACTGTTTCATCGTTTACTGTTACATTTATATTCTTCTAAGTGTTCAAGAGTAGATTCCGCATACTCTTTGACATTCTTCAAAGTTTCTAATACAAGCTCAATCGATCTGTGTTTGGGATCAACAAATGGTATCAGAGCTTAGGTTCTAAAACTTTGATCTAGAAGAAACATACCAGAAGAACTCTCTACTTTCATTGAAGCAATGGATCTTGAAACAACTCAAACCACTACCACTGCAAAACTGCCTATTCTCAAGCAGGGTGACTATGAGATATGGAGGCTCAAAATTGAGAAATACTTTCAAGTGCAGGACTATGCTTTATAGGATATCATAGAGGATGGTAACTCATTCAAACCTACAATCAAAGCTGGTACAAGTGAAGGTGGTGCTGCAACTTAAACTGTGTCAGGTCCTGTTACTTCAGAAGAGAAGCATCAGAAGAAGAATGATGTAAAGGCTAGAAGTATGTTGTTGATGGCTCTCCCCAATGAACAACTATTGACTTTTACCAAGCACAAGGATGCTAAGACCTTGTTTGAAGCTATAACAACAAGGTTTGGTGGTAATGAAGCAACCAAAAAGACTCAGAAGACTGAGTCTCTTGATGTAAACATACCACCTTATTGTTGGTTATTTCACTATGCAAGCAAACCTTTATCAATTTATGTGTGTGATATAACGAACCACTCTCTTATCTCTTTTCTCATCTCTATCGTTATTATACTTGTGTTTATACTATTGTGGAGACCTAACAAGTGGTATCAATTTCCAAAAGATCATTGTGAAGTGTTCTTGAAGATTATACGTTTGGTTTTGTGTACTACTTTGTGACGAAATCTTTTTTCTAGCACTTATTCTTCACGCTTGTAAAGTGTTAGGAATTCCATAGTGTTTAGGAGTTAGATTTAAAGTCGAAAGTTAGGTTCTTTTTGTTCTAAATTAGTTTGTTTCGTAACTTTAGTAATTTACATTCTATCGTAATTTGTCAATTTTCTTTTAAAACGTTAAAGCTTAAAACTTTATTATCATTTAAGTCATTTACAACATTTTTGATCAAAAGGAATCGTTAGTTAAGCTGTTTTACATTCAAATTAAGTTATTTTAGTTTACCGAGGGTTTATCGGAATTGCACTTAAGGGTTTGTCGAAATTGAAGATTGAGGGTTTATCAGAATTGACAACTAGGGATTATCGGAATTCAGACTAAGGGTTCATCGCAATTCGTCAAAAGTTCTTCTTCCAGATTCACGGTTTACTCAGTATATTCCTAGCTTGTATAAGCTTGTGAAAATACTTTGACTTTGTGGGAATCTCCTATCTTGTATAAGTTAGTGAGATAACATTGGAATTGCAAACTTCCATCGTAATTGCACTTTCTATCTAAATTGCTAAGTTGCCATCGCAACTACACTTTCTATCGCAATTGTCAAGTTCCATCAGAATTCAGATAATCCATCGCAATTACCGAGTTCCATCAAAATTGCAAAGTCATATCGCAATTCAGATAATCCATCGCAATTACCAAGTTCTATCGTAATTGGATAAATCCATCGCAATTGATAAACTGTGAACAGTGTTTGTCGCAATTCATTTAACTCGTCGCAATTGGTAAACTGTGGACATTGTTTGTCAAAATTGGACGTGAACAGTAATCATCTTAATTAATACTTAACCAAAACCAAACTTCATAACTCACAACAAACTTCTCAATTGTCTACAAGATCCATAACAACACAAGTTAACTAATCACAATTATGTCTCAACCACCTCATTTCAACTACTTTCAACAGCAGTATCCTAAGCAACCGCAGTATCCTCAACAACAACTATTCATGCAACAGCATCAGTTCTTTCCACATCAACAATCCCCTCAACAACTATACCAACAAAAACCAATGCAATCCTTCCCACTTCCTACAAAACAACCACATCAGTTTGGTCAAATGTGTGAAGCCATCAGCAGCCAACAATCCAGACATGAAGCTGGATCACTTGACACACCTCTAATGCTCACTCCTGGTAATTATGTTCAATGGGTAAGTCGATTCTTAAGGTCCATAGGACTCAAGAAACCACATGGAAAATATATGAAAAAGGCTATAATTGAAGGTCCATTCCAAATGGCAACTACAACGGTTCCTGGAGATGCAACTGCTACTCCTCCAAGACCTGAAACTGTGACCATGTTCCTGAGACTCAACTTAATGCAGAGCAAATACTTCATCGTGAAGCAAATGAACTTGCAATGTCATATATTCTTTAGGGAATACTGTCACACCCCCAAAATCTGGATTGTAGCGGAATGGAATTTCGGGGGCGTGAGGTTCATGGATAACAAAGTACAAGGAAATAAAGAATGACCTCTAAGTGAGTCATTTTAAAACAAGCGTTTGATTTAAACATAAACATTTTACAAAACATTAATATCAGAGTTCACCATCAAAATGTAAGATTTTAATACATAACCAAACGCTTAAGCAATGCAAAGAAAATATTCATCATGATGTGCTTGCAAAATGTGACTCTAGTGTGCTCCATACAAAGGTGATTATTGTCGTCTAGTTACCTGAGAATACACGCTAAAAAGGTCAACATAATTGTTGGTGAGTTCATAAGTTTAAGTAAACAAGTAAAGTGTGGACCACAAGATTTCAATAGCATGACAATCACAATAAATATAACATCATATCCAAAAATAATATATAGTGCCCTAAACTCATGACCCCGAAGCTCAACAGAATGGTATGCAATCAAGCATAATAATAAATGCCCCAAATAAGAGTTTGCCAGACATTCGGAAATAATCGGAATGATATGCGTCCGTTTGACAGGTTGGCGTGACCAACTCGGACGGGGGTGTCAACCCAAATTGATCTATTCATAACATCCGCGCTCACTCGCAAGTAATTAACGGTTCATGATTCAAGGGGACTTTAATGGCAATGCGGTAACTTAGGCAAAGTAATGGTTTTAATACTTGTGTCCAAAAAATAAGCAATGTATTCCCACCCAGAGGGTTTTAAAATAAGATACAAATAATGTAAAAACCGGAGCTATGAAACTCACATCAATAAAGCAAATCTCGTTTGGTAATTTGGTAAACGGTGAATAAAGGTCCGATAACTCTAACCGCAACCTAAATAATTAATATGTCTTAGGTTTGAAAACAAGGTCGTGCACGCAAGTTCATACGCTATTTTATCACTTGTACATGTTTGTTGCAATATTTATCGACAAAAATTTAGTTACGTCAATGTGTCCTTTTATTTAGCAAAGTATCCCTTTTTAGAAAACGTAACTAGTTAATCTCGTGATTAAACTATAGTCGTCTTGTTAATAAGTATTTTGAAAACCTCTAACGCACCTAACAAGTATGCATAATGTTCTACCATTTTTGTTTACGTCATTTAAGCCAAAATACACTCTAAAGTGTCCAAAATCCACCTTAAATATTTCCATCAGCTTTCTAATAGCCAAAAATAAAAGTTGTCAAGAGTTATATGTTGTCGCAATTTCTTTAGGCCATAACTTACTCGTCTTAGATCCGTTTCTTAAGTTTTATATATCCCCGGGTTCGTGTTTAAGTATACTAACATGTTTTTAGTGTCTCGGCTAGTCATGTTAAATTTTAACATCAGTTTTTACCCTTTAAAAATTCCCAACAGCATCTACATTTTCACAAAAAATTCATTTCCGTCGCACAACTTAAAACTAACGTATCTTCTTCATTATAAGTCCGTTTTAACTCATTCAAGCGGCTACGTTTTCGTTATAAAGTCTATTTCCTATATTTCTATCCTAAACTTGTCACCAAGCTACCGAGTTTTCTGTGGAAGGTCGAATGAGACAGCTTCCTTTCTAAAAGTGTCAAAACATTTTTCCTAGCCTTCTAGTTATCAAAACCACTTAACAACAACTCACAAACTAATCCTAGCTCTTCCACCAATTTCTCAACATATCAATAGTAATCTATCAATAAACTTAGCAATACATTTCTCATGAATGTAAATGACCATCAAGACTAGTTAAGTTCACAAGTTCACTAGCTCATATATATATGGTGTTTTTATCTTCACCTTCTTGTTGAAATTTATAACCAAATAGTTTATTCATGATAAAAATTTGTTTAAGACATGGTCTTTAGTTAAAAGATTATTGTGGTTATAAGGTTTTATTAACATGTACAAAGTGATAAATAAGTATATGTAACTTGAACTAATATCAAGATATAAAGAGTATGAAATTTTTGAAAGTAAAGTGTTACTTACTTGAGATGATTAGTATGATGAGGAGGTATTTTTCTTGATTAAACCAAGATTATTGCTTCTTAAACCCTTACTAGTATATCCTAATGATACTTGATCTTAACCAACAAGTTTTCTTCTTCCTTCTTGCTCTTAAGTGTGTCAACTTGTTTGAGTAAGTGAGTGTGTGATATCTTTTTTTTTCCTTCTAACTAGCTACTAAGGATGTGTATGTACATGAAAGCTAGTAATAGTGAGTCAAAAGAATTATCTTGGCTAGGTGATCATGGTTGGGCCGACTGGGGTCTAGGGGGGACAATTTGGTGATCAAGCCACCAAGACTTGGTCTTGACATTCCCATGTTTCATGGTTGAATGTTGGTAATTAATGTAGGTAAGATATTGTCTAAATATTGATATGGTTTTAAAGAAGGGGGGGGGGGGGGCGGCACATAGATAAGTATAGGAGTAGAAGAGTTAATTTTGTACCAAGGTGTATAAATTGTATGTATTGGGTATTAAAAATAGGTATTGGTTATCGGTTTGGTGATTAACGTAAGTTATACGTAATTAAACGTTATAATTAAAGAAATTACATTAGGTGTAAGGAAATATTTTTGGAACTTTGGTAATAATTTAGGAAGTATAAAAATATGTTAAAAATACTTGTTAGGAGTATTGGGTATATCGGGTGTTAAATTTAAATTGCGAATAGCGTTTGTTCAATTAACAACCGTAAGTAAATAAAGAAAAGGAAGTTGTTTTGGGGTTTAAAATTTCGAACCGGAGTAGGAGCAAGGTGTTGGAATGTTGTGGACTAAATATAGCTTATGTCCTTGTGCACCTGAAATATATTCTAAATTTTTCGTTGCTTCAAGTAACAAGTTATACGTAAATTATTCTCAAGTAAATGTCAAGATAATGAATTTGAGTTTATTGAGTTTATTGAATAGTATTGACCTGTAATATAGCGGGTTGTCATAAACACCTAATCCGATTTTCCGAAGCACTGATGCTCAGAAAACAGCTAAGGATATGTGGGAACATGTTCATCTCTTAATGGAAGGCACGGAACTGAACCAAGAAGACATGGAATCCAAACTTTAACTTGAATATACAGTGTTCATGATTGAATCAGGAGAGTCACTTGAGTCTTATTACCATCGGTTCACAAACATCATCAATGACTTGGACAGACACATCATTGTTTTACCAAGGATTGCAATCAACACTAAGTTTCTCATCTATCTTGGTCCTGATTGGCAAAAATAGGATAAAAGTCAAGGATGCTCTATGTACTATCAAAAAAGATTCATTATGAATAACCAACTAACAAAAAACCATTATGAACTAAAATCTAGCAAAAGTCGCTTAAAAAGTCAAAAAGTCGCTTAAAATCTAGCAAAAGTCGCTTAAAAAGTTAAAAAGTCAAACTTTTTGGCTGCAAAAAGACACAAATAGTAGGTCGCTTAATTTACAAAAAAGTCGCTTTTAGCGACTTTTTTGCAAAAAGACACAAATAGTAGTTCATAATGGTTTTTTTGTTAGTTGGTTATTCATAATGAATCTTTTTTGATAGTACATAGAGCATCCTTGACTTTTAACCGAAAAAATATGTCACGTTTGTTCGTCAAGCTAAAAATCTACACAATGCATCTTATGGGTTGTTGTATGATTATCTGAAGCACCATCAGTCTGAAGTTGACAAAGATCGAGCTCTTCGTGGTACTTATTCACCTTATACAACTCCAAATTCATTGGCACTGCTAGCTTAATCTCACTTTGCTCCACCTCCACAGTCAAACCATGCTTATATCCAACAACAACATCACTTTAACTATCCTCAACAAACCTCTTCCACCCAACACATTCCATATGATTCGACACAACAATCAACTGAAAATCAACTACTCCCTTATGACAACACTGACACCATGTTCTACACAAATACAAACAATGACGAAGATGATGCATTCAACTCTTTGAATGAAGCATTTGCACTCATTGCTCGTGCTTTCAACAAATTCTCTAACAAATCCAACAATCGTCTCTGCACTTCATCTAACACAAGGAATCAAGCTGTGGTACAAGATGGACGGGTTGAAATACAGAATCATACTTATGGAAGAACTGGATCAGGAGGTTATATGGTAAATTTAGGAAATGGACAACGGTTTAATTCAGCTAGTGGAAGTAGGAACAATGCAGGTGCTCCTCAGAAAAGGGTTGAAATTATGGAAACCGGGAATACTAGGACTGGAAATAGTATGGTTAAGTGCTATAACTGCAATGGGAAAGGTCATCTGGCTAATGCATGTACCAAACCTAGAGTCAGAGGCAGTGAGTTTCATTAGTAGGCACTACTTCTAGCTCTAAAGGATGAATCAGGGGGCACTCTCACAAACAAAGAAAACAACTTCATGGCAAATGTATATTCAGATGATGATATGGAGGATTTAGAAGCAAATGCAGCTGTGATGTTAATGGCAAACATGCAGGAACTTCACATGAGTAATACAGGCCCAGTATATGATATTGACGGTCTGTCTAAGGTACCTGATCTAACAACATGTCTAATACATGAAATTGTATCACCATCTGCATCTGCATCAGGCGAGGAGCAAGTTGTTCAAAATGACTCATTATTTTCTCCTCAAGAAGATCAACAAATGAACACAGTTGATACATTTGATGATGATCAAATTAACCCAGTTGTTACATTTTATGATCCAATTGATGACAATAACAATGATCAAATTGAACAAAATGAACCTTCGCTCGGTCCAGATCCAGAACTCATGACCTTACTATTGACCACCCAATCCCAATTGGACTCACAAAAACCTTAAATTAAAAAATGCAATGAAATCAACAGATCATTAAAAGCAAAAGTTGCATCATTAACTAAGGACCTTGAGTGCTATAAAATACAAATCACAAATTTTGAAACAAAAGAAAAACGAGAACAAGGTTTTGAAGTTGCATTTCAAAAAGCTTATGTCAAAGAACAAGATTTACAACATTAAATACGAGAATTAGTTGCTTCCAGAAATAACTTGGTTTCTTAAATGGAACAAGAAAAAACTAGAATTCAAACAACAGGTTGAACACCTCAATTCTGAACATTCAAAAACAAAAACAGAGTTGTCAACTTGTCAAGCTAGTTTTTCTGAACATAAACAAGTGTCTAGGAAACGAATTGATTCTTATCTTGATGAAATCGTAGATTTGGAATGTAAATTAAAAGAGTTTCAAAAAGTTGTTTTTAAAACTGGTGAGTCTGTAACAACAATTCAAAAGTTCACTTTAAAGCAAAATCCCCAAGGTTATGGTTTTCCTATTGGTGAAGACAAACCACGTTTTCAACACAAAGCACTCAAGGAAAACCCAAAATTTTATAGTGCAGACCACCTCTTTGATGATTAAATTATGCGTGTTGTTGTATATAATTGTTAGGAAGAACTAAAACAGGACGAAGAGAGTCGATCCAAAATGAGCAATGTTAAGTTCAATAAACCATTTGATTATTCAAAAGTGCCTCATATTTCTGACACCTTCATTCCTCGAAAAGACAAAACAGAACAACCATTGTTTGTAATGGAAATTCATGATTCTTCTTCTGATCTTGGTACTGTTAAACCAGTGGCACAAATAAATGGTCCTTTACTAACTTCTTAAGTAATTGCACCATTACCTAAACGATGTCTTGTACTTAGATACTTTGATACGTTTATGGAAGACATCAACCCTTTAGAACAAGCAATTGAGCGTAACTCTGAGATAAAAGTTTCCACTTTTCCATCTCCTTATGAAAAAAAAAGAGAGAAATTTTCAAAAACAATTTTTACCATACGTTAAACATTTGCGTCTTTGTGCTAAACACTGGGAACAGGAACTCCAAACAGAAGTAACATCCATGATGAACACTTTCAATGCAACTGAAAATTCGATCTCAAAACAAAAACGTCGAAACAAAGTTTTACAAAATGACGCTGATCGACTCTTGGAAGATGTTATAAGTTCTGATATTATCTCTGTGATTATGAATTCGATTTATGAGTCTTGAAATTCTATGCTTGTTGATGATCACACTACTGACACCGAAAAGTTGAGACACGAAATTGAGACTTTAAAAAGAGAAAATGAGAGAATCATTAAACACAATGATGATGTGCAAAGTAAACTTTCAACAAAAAATTTTCAACTTAATCAGAAGCTACAATGGTGTCAAACTCAGAGTCTTGATTTTGAATTAAAATTGCAAAGTCAAAATGAAACGATGTCCTTTCATAACAGTCACACGTCCAAAGTTGAGAATCTTGAAAATAAAAATGCTGTTTTAAAAAGTCAAAATTTCAAATATTAAAAGGAAATCGATGAATGTTGTCAAAATAGTAATGACACAGTTCACTTAAATAGAGAACTCGATTCAAAAATTCAACAAAAGAATCATTGAACTTAAAGAGAAAATTCAGTTACTAGAAAAATGAAAGTTTGTTAACACAAATGTGATTGCACCAGGAATGTACAAAATGGACACAACACCTAGGCAAACATCCCCTCAGACTACTAATTTGAATCCTTCCACTTCTACAGGAATAGTCCCTACTACTAGCGTTAGCAGATCAAAGCGTAAGAGCAACAAACAGAAGAATAGGATCTGGCAATGTAGAAGTGGAAAACTAGAAGCCCAAGAAGTAGAAGATCAACTTAGGAATTTGAATAA
This sequence comes from Artemisia tridentata subsp. tridentata, assembly GCA_021014915.2. Lineage (NCBI taxonomy): Eukaryota > Viridiplantae > Streptophyta > Magnoliopsida > Asterales > Asteraceae > Artemisia > Artemisia tridentata. The sequence continues at coordinate 291,807,843 of CP139508.1, forward strand.
AATGCATGTTGCGTCTGATTTAGATTCGAACTTATAAAATTGTAATTCTAATATCGATGTAACATATGCCCAGACTTTGAATGTTTTAAATGTTAATGCATCTTGTGTGTTTTGTCATAAAAGCATGTTATTTGGTGATCATTGTTGCAAAATCTCTTTTATCTCTTAACAAGAAACGTACATCTGGTATTCCTTCTAGGCCCTATATTGCTTCTAAGTCTATGCTAGGAAAACTGCCAAGTGTAGTTTCTAAAAATGCCTTAGACACACCCATAGTTGCGAAAACAACTCCTAACCCAACGGAACCCACAAATTCTCTTGGTTCTACCGTTACCATCACTCCATCTTCGTCGTCTTCATGTGATGCAGGTGGTACAAATTGTTCTATGGATTGTTGATAGCGGTTGTACCTGACATATGACAGGAAATCTCAAACTGTTAGTAAACTTTGTTGCAAAGTTCATCGGCACTGTCAGATTCGGGAATGATCATTTCGCTGCTATCATGGGCTATGGAGATTACGTCAATGGAAACATCAAAATTATTCGTGTCTATTATGTCGAAGGCCTTGGTCACAACCTTTTCTCCGTCAGTCAATTTTGTGATGGGGATTTGGATGTAGCATTTCTGGAGAAAACGTGTTTTGTTCGTGACTTACAAGTAAATGATCTAATGTTAGGCACTCGTGAAACTAGTCTTTACAGCATCTCAATTTCTGATATGATTGCTTCTTCTCCTATATGTCTGCTCTCCAAAGCACATTTGACAAAATCATGGTTATGGCACAAACGACTGTCTCATCTGAATTTCAAAACCATGACCGAACTTGCACGTCACAAGCTAGTCGATGGTCTTCCACGGTTTTGATATTCAAAAGATCACTTATGTCCAGCTTGTGAACAAGGAAAAAGTACTCGTGCACATTTCCCTTCAAAAACAGAACATAGTACATATCACGTTCTTCAACTACTTCATATGAATTCGTGTGGCCCTATGCGTGTTCAAACGATAAACGGTAAATGCTACATGCTAGTAATTGTCGATGACAACTCCAGATGGACTTGGGTCTATTTTCTACGAAGCACAGATCAAGCTCCTTCAATGATCATCACCTTTCTCACAAAAATTCAAGTTCAGCTTCGTAATACGGTCAGAAAAATTAGAACAGACAATGGAATTGAATTAAAAAATCAAACACTTCGATCTTATTTTGAGAAAGTGGGAATTGAACATCAAACATCCATTGCAAGAAGTCCAGAACTGAATGGGGTTGTCGAAAGACGCAACTTGACGTTAGTGGAAGTTGCAAGAACGATGCTAATCAATGCTCAATTACCAGATTACTTATGGGCTGAAGCTGCATCAACTACATGTTATACCCAAAACCGTTGTATGATCACCAAACGGCATCACAAAACACCTTATGAGATTATTCACAACCGCAAACCGAGTATTCAATACTTTCATGTATTTAGTGCTCTTTGCTATCCAAATAATGTTCGTGATGATTTTGGAAAACTCATAGCAAAGGCTGACATTGGTATCTTCATTGGATATTGTGATAACTCTAAAGGTTTTCGAATCTGGAATTGTCGTACTAGAGAAATTCAGGAGACTATTCATGTTAATTTCAATGAGCTTACAGACATGGCTTCTGAGCAAAACAGCTTAGGACCCGCAACCAACCGTCTAAATTTTCCAGATCAATCAGCTGCACCTCTTTCACGTAACCATAAAGAATTGGAAACACTGTTTGCTCCATTGTTTGATTATGACAGAAATGCCTTCTTTAATCCATTTGCTCCGGCTCCAACCATTCCTAATATTGCAGAGTCATCTACACGAAACTTGGATCCGTTTAATATGCACACTCTTTTTCAACATTAACCTTCAACACACAAATTGACAAGAGATCATCCCTTAGTAAATGTGATTGGTAATCCAGATAATCCAGTCATGACACGACAAATACTTCACACGGACGGTGAAACATGCATTTATGCTCTTACCGTCAGTCAAGCTGAACCAAAGAACATCAAAGAAGTAATGACTTATGACAATTGGATTGAATCAATGCAAGAAGAACTCGATAAATTCAAACTTCTTGAACTCTGGGAATTGGTAGAAAGACCCGATGGAGTCTATGTTGTCGGACTTAAATGGATTTGGTAAAACAAATTTGATGCTGATAGAACAGTAATTCATAACAAATTACGTCTGGTTGCCGAAGTCTTCAGCCAAGAAGAAGGCATTGATTTTGAAGAATCCTTTGCACCAGTGGCTAGACTTGAAGCTGTCTGAATGTTTCTGGCATATGCTACCCACAAGAACATCATCTTTTATTAAATGGACGTGAAAATTTATGTTGATGACACCATTTTTGGTTCAACACATAAAAAGTACTCAAATGTCCATGACGGGTGAACTTACGTTCTTCTCAGTACTTCAAGTTCATCAATCCCCCGCGGTATTTTTTTTTAAAAACAGTCCAAATATGCTCTTGAGATTTTGAAAAAACATGGCATGACAAGTTGTGATACTTATAACATACCTATGTCTGCATCATCCCCAAAGCTGGATGCTGATAAACATGGTTCACCAATTGACCCTACAAAATACCGTAGTATATTTGGGTTCTTCATGTATCTAACAGCCAGCAGACCGGATATAGTTTTTGTTGTATACCTATACTCCTGTTATCAGTCACGACCAACTAAAAGACACCTCTCTGAGGTTAAAAGAATCCTTCGATACATAAAGGGAACCATCCATTTGGGGATCTGGTATCTGAAGGATTCTGGTTTTGAACTAACAGCTTTTTCAGATGCTGATCATACAGTATGTTTAGACACACGCAAAACTACATCTAGGGGAGTGCAGTTTCTAGGAGACAGACTTGTATATTGGCAGTCAAAGAAGCAGGATTGCATTTCATTGTCATCTACAGAATCGGAATATGTAGCCATGTCAGCATGCTATGCTCAAGTCATTTGGATACGATCACAGCTGATGGACTACGGTTACATATTCAATCAGATTCCTATGTATGACGACTCCAAGAGTGCCATTTCCATCTCATGCAACACGGTTCACCATTCGAACTCAAAACATATCGCACTTCTATATCATTTTATCAAAGTGCATGTTGAAAAGGGTACAATTGAATTATACTTTGTGGGTACTGAATACCAATTAGCGGACTTATTCACCAAAGCCTTGCCCCATGCAAGATTTGTGGAATTAGTTCACCAAATTGGTATGTGGTGTTTGACTCCAGATGATTTGAATAACTTTCTTAAACACAACTAAGAATGTCAAACACCAAAACATTCTTTGTAAATATCTTATCAAAAACAACAAAAAGATTTTCATTTGTTCATCTATCTTAAAAAAAAAATGTAAGTACAAAATTTCCGCCAACACTTTGTTCTTTAAAACAAATTACCTATTTTTCCGAAAAAGTGTTGAGGGGGAGTATGAAATTCAAATTTTAGTATTTTCCTTAAAATTTGTACTTGAATATTTCCAAAAGATGTTGTTTTATTATGTGTTGGTAAAATTATTCACGTGATACCCTCCTTTTTCGTAAAATGTTTTCTCATATTCCTAAGTCAAGGGGTGTATTAAAAAATTGTTTTTGCTAAATAAATAACCAAGTGTTTTATTTTTGTCGGAGTCAAAGGACTAACAATTCAAATTGGCTAGTTAAGGGTTCAAAAGTGACAAATGCTTGAAACTAAAATTTTTAACAAAAAAAAAAAAATTACAATGCATTTACTGCACCTGCAATTCTAATTCAATACCACAACCACCAAGATCAACGACCCACATCAAATCTTCAAATCCGTTCGTGTTTACAGTAATCTATAAGTGGAATCATGTTTATCATACAAATAAAAGAAATGGTTTTTGATTTCACACAGATCCAACAGCTACATTTTTCTAAATCGAATGAAATAGGTTTAGGGTTTAGCCGGATTTAGGTATAACTGATTTTGATTATTTGAGTTTGATTTATGTGGTGGGATACGTGTATAATCAAGTGTCTAACATGTTCCATTAACCCAATCGTACCCAGAAACTCGAATTGATGATTCCTAAATTTTAGGGTTTATTCGGATGAATTGGGGAAATCATGTGTGCATGTTTTGGCCTAATTAATTGGATGGGATAGTGTTCTAATATGTTGTATAACATGATTTGATCGTCGAATCATACCCAGAAACATGTTTGAATCAATTTCGATGTGTAGGGTTTATGAAGAACTTGACCAGGTTCAATTATTAAAAATCAGACCATTGAGCTTAGAATCATCATAGGAACCTAAGGGAATCATTCACATAAACATCTAATCCAAGATTGAAATGAGGGTTCATCGAAATTGAAAAATTTTCATCGCAATTGGACATGGTTTATCGCAATTCAAAATTTTCATCGCAATTGGACATGGTTTATCGCAATTAAAAATTTTCATCGCAATTGCTCAAATTTCATCAAAATTCAAAATCCATCGAAATTGGATAAAACCTATCGGAATTCAAAATTCATCGGCATTGGCCAAAATTGCAACAAACTATATAAATCTGTCACAATTCAATAACATTGTCTCAATTGAGCTTAAGTATGTCGAAATTTGAAATAAAGTCTAATGTCATCGAAATTGCATAAGTGTCATCACAATTGAATCTGTCACATAATGCATGTCACTTTGCAAAGTTAATAACCATTAAACATGCTAAATCAATGATGTAAGAAAGTGGACACATGAATGATCATAACTTTAACAATATCCTAACTTTCATGTATCCTGCACATTTGTGTCTTGGATTGGTGTTTCAGAATTCAATAATGGCTGCTCAACAACCACTTCCCATGCTCAAAAAAGAAAACACATTTCCACAATATTATGACGTGGAAATTGGCAAGAACAACGCACGTGTAGAATTTCACAAAATCAAGTGTGAAGAACCATCATGTCAAATAGCCATTCAAATTCTAAAACTACACAAGTGTAGGAGCATGATGGATAAGTCTGCATCGATTCCCGAGTTCTACATTCACCTGATGTGGAACATAATCAAGTTGGACATGGGCGAAGACTCATTCACCTGCACACTGGACAGAAAAGAAGTCACTGTTGATGCAAACTATCTTCGTAAAACCTTACTTCTGCCGGAAGCTCCTGCACCAACCAAGAAGTTTCATCCTACTCCATCAGAGGAAGTCGTTCTCAACTTCCTCTTGGAAATTGGATATGATGTACAACCAAACAAGCCAGTGAAATCATTTTCCAATGTCGAAGCGAAGCTTATTCTCCAACCATGGAGAACCATTTACTACATCTTGGCTAGATCAGTCTCCGGAAGGGATAGTGGTCATGAAAATCCTCGTCTTTCTTACTTGCAAATCTTTTGGGGAATAGTGAATCAGAAACAAACCGACTACGCTCAACTCATCTGGGATGACATAGTCTTTCAAATTCAGAGTCACTACCTAAAACCATTCACCAAAATCCCTTTTGTCAGATACACAAAGTTACTCATCTACTATCTTCTTGATGACAATGAAGACATTCCTCGACGTCTAGAAGATCCAGAAAAGCATTTATATGCAATGGACAAAATAGTCAGTCAAGTCTACATCCCGAAAGGAAGCACTCGAAAACAAGGGATGAGACTTCCTGACTCTCTTCAGACAGACATGATCAAGAAAACACAAGCATACATTAAGTATGATAAAGCTTTCAGGGAAGGGTATGTCAGATTCAGCAAGTATGATGATGAAACTACTCCAGCAAAGACTCGAGCAAAAGGAGGTAGCAAGACAAGTAGCACATCCAGCACCTCAAAGAAAATTAAACCATGTCCTCCTAAATACACCAAGAGGAGAGTACCTATCAAAATTGCTAAGCCTGAGCCTAAAGATGAATAAATTGTAGAAGAAGAGGAATTTGGTTCTGAAACAGAAACCAATGAAGAACTGATAATCTACAAAGAAGAAATTGCTACCAAGATTGCTCTGGACGAAAGTCATGTATCACTTAAAGCTGATGAAGACAAGAGAAAGATGAAAATACTTGAGGAACAGATGAGAATAGATGATGAAATTGAAAAAGATTTTGGTGAAGATCAGACCCTCTTCAATCCGGTTAATCAACCTGGTGGGTCTGGAGGTGCAGAAGGAGTCACTCAACCTCGATCAGATCTGGTTAATCAACCCGGTAATGACGAGGAACGGGATGAAGAAAGAAATATCATCATGAAGGAGGTCCATCAGGAAGAGAAAATTGATGACATTGACATGAATGATGATGATGACACGGAGAATGTGATTATTGATGATGAAGTAATAAGAAAAGCTGCTGAAGAATTGGAATTGGAAAAGAAGGCAAAGGAGAAGGAAGAAAGGTTGGCAAGGAAAACTGGTGAGGAGAAGGAAGCTTACGATTACATTAAAACACCTCCAACTACTCTGTAACACCCCCAACTCGGAATATGGCAGCGAAACGGAGCTTGGGGTGCTATGTGAGGGGTAAGACAGTCACATCCATAGAAAACAATCTCATAACTAGATGTTTTAGCAAAAACATATCATTCAAATACAAGATTAAGCATTTAGAGTCTAAAAGACTCTCAAACATGAGTTGCAGCGGAAATAAAACATAGTTTGCAGCGAAAATAAAACATAGTTTGCAGCGGAATTAAAAGAAACAGTTTAAAACGTTTTTCGAATGATAAGATAGTAGAGATAGATAATAAAGCCCAAGATAGCCATCAAAAGTCTTCAGCCATTCCCGGTGCCCACAAATATGCATCAGTTACCTGAGATAAAACATGCTAAAAAGTCAACACAAAGGTTGAGTGTAATCCATAGGTTTAATAAATAAAAATTGAGCACAAGATTTTAAGTTTGGAAGATATATGTAACAAATACAGGTATCGGGTAAGTATCAAATAATTTTGCTAAGCTCATGACACATAAAGCGTTAACCGGCACTAATAACCTTGGTGTAAGTCAACCGTAACCGCGGAATTTCATAATACAATAGTTGCCCCCAAAGCTAGGTACTTTGCCAGATACCTAGTAAAACTCAAATATAGTACATCACATGTGGACCGACCTTAGTCCACATGGCGGGAAGGTCAATTCCTATAGACCTATAAGCTATAATCATGCTCACTCGCAAGTGATTAATGGTTCATGATCGAGGGACTTGCTTTTGGCAAGGACGGTACTTAGCATTATCGTTTCAGTCAGGAATAGCATACCAATAAACAATTGTGCTCATAAAAATAAGTAAATAGCATGTATCTCCCCCATGGGTTTATAAACAATTTAAAAGTAAAAGTGGGGCTACGAATCACACCTTAGTAGCAGATGAAATAAGATATCACAATATGATCAGATGGGATAGCACGACAAATGAACCTCAAAGCGATTTATAAAGTAATACTCGTATTTGAAATGAAAAGGTTTTATTTTAATGGCTTTTGAGAGAAATAACGTTTAGAACTCGTGTGGATACGAGAAGTTAAAATAATAAAAGTCGGCAAACACAAACAGATACGAAGAAAAGAATAACGAAAAGAGAGAAGAACTAAGATTAAGAAGAAGAATAAAATAATAAAGACAAGAAAGAAAACATCAATAGGTTGTTTCGGTGTTTTACCCATTTCCCAAATAGTTGATAAAACATCATGATTTAGGAAGAAAACGTATAAGTTTCGTAAAGGTTTTTAGGATATTGAGTAATCATAAATAATTAAGTTATAAAAGATTTTATCGAAATTTGGGCATGTTGCGTCCGTTTATAAAGCATTTCCAAGTCATTACGACTCTTGAAAATAAGTTTTATTGTCATGTTTTGCAAGTAATATATATATATATATATATATATATATATATATATATATATATATATATATATATATATATATATATATATATATATATATATATATATATATATAATTGGACACTATCATTCGAGTATATATTAGTTGTCAAGTTTATCGACCAATTTGTGTATGTTCGGTTCCAAATTTATTAAGCTCTTGTGAGTCTAACATACTCTTCCTTCTAAATTACCAAAATCGTCCATAAGGTCCATTGGCTAATACCGTAAATCCAATACCGTCCAATCCTTGTCCAAGCAATGGTATTATAACAAATATCCAAGTGCTTCCATCTTCGGGTGAGTCCATTTCAATCGCCACATTGACTTCTGCTGCAACATTAGTCGATGAAGATCTCTCACACATGCTTCCATCTTTGGGTGAGTCTATTTCAAGTGCCTCATCCTGCAGCCATTTCAGCTTAGGTAAGCACCTCAGATGAAATTAAAGACCTTAAAAATATATAATCAGATTATAACATACAGGTTCTGTTAAACTGGGCGACAAATCTAGCATGGCTGAATTTACTTTGTCGTTGCAAGGTGATGCTGATGCGGTAGCCACATTGACTTCTGCTCCATCAGGTGCACGGACCTCTAATTCAGGTAAATCATTTCTGAGTTCTGGACTAGATTCTGGAGGGTGATCAGCAGCTATTAGATCATCATTTGAATCCGCCACCACTCTAGAAGAATCTTCTAATAAAGATGCGACAACATGACTGATTTTGTTAGCATCAATCTTTAAAGATGAAACATACTTAATCTCCTCAGTCGTAATGTCTTTTCCAACAGCAGCTAGAAGAAATAGCAACAAAAGAATTTGACATCAGCAAACTCAAAATAAATACACCACGTCTATCTGGGACAGAAAGATAGCATATGTGAAATTTAACTAAGATACAGATTGACCACCCATTCTTACTTACACATGTATCATATAAAACTTAATACGTTGCAGCTAAACTTGAATCGAGTTTCTATCAGTTGCCCATGCATATCTTATTAGGCGTAGTGGCGGAGCCAGGAAATTCAAATATAGGGGGGGGGGGGCAAAAAATTTTTACCTTTACAAATGTCGTTCAACAAGGAAACAACAATGAATTATATTAAATTGACTTAATATTGCACAAAAAACATATTACATTGCGCTAAAAAAAGGCTTGCAATGCACAAAAACAACACCAATGTAGCAGCTCACACATGCCAAAATAACAGCTAATAAGGTCGAGAAAAATAACTTTTACTAATGCCAAAATAGTGCAAGAACTGTGGCCAAGCAGCAGCAATACAATATCCATAACGTTAACCATACAACAGCCAAATAGCAGCAGCCGTACACCAGCAAAAACAACAGCATAAACAGCAACAAAGTTAAGCTTTTAGTGGGCAAAAAACAGCAAAAAATGATCACTAACTCGGTGCTTACCTCACTAAAATGATCACTAATTCGGTGCTTGCCTCACTAAAATGATCACTAAAGTCTACAAACATAATCACAATAAGTTAAAACTATTTTAATATTGCACAAGAGCATACAATGCCACAATGGCACTAGTCTTATTTCTATGCATATTGACAATGACAAAACCACAAATTTAAATTCTCAATCTAAAATCTAGTTTTATTTCCTAATAGAGTAATACAAACTAACAATAAAATAATTTTAAATATCTCAGGCAAAAACATGAGTAAGAAAATTAAAATTGGAGTTAGGGTTATTACTTACCATATTCTAAGGAGATCCATGATCAGATTGTTGGTAGTTGAGAAGTGTTGGGAAATTAAGCTATAGCAGTTAGAACTGTTGAAGATAGCAGTTAGTACTGTTGAAGATGAAAGTTAGTACTGCTGAAGAGTTTTGAAGACATAAGCAGTTAGTACAGTTGAGTGAAGAAGTTTGTACTCTTTATGATAAAATCGTGTAAAGATATTTATGGAAAAGATTTAATGTATATCGTATAATGTTTAGTTGATAGTTATCTTGTGAAGGAATCCTTAGTCTATAAAAGGATTGCCTAGGTTTAAGGTTGTAAACGCTAAGAGATAGATGTACGTATTGTTTTATTAAGATTCAAGGTTGTAAACCCTAGTGATAGGAGATCACTCGTATTATTGATTAATAATATTGAATCGTTAAAGTTGAAGTATTGTGTTCATTGTTCATTGTTCATTCTTTGTTGATTCGTTAAAACAAAACACAAACATATAAATCTTCTAAGTGCTAGCTAGTAAATTCCGCGTGCTAGACTAGACATCATTCAAAGTATTCATCTAACACAAGGAGTGTGTGTAGATCCGGTCAAGTGGTATCAGAGCCAGGTTACTGATACTTTGGTTTAGAAGATCCAGACGAATTTGTTCAAGAAAAGATGGACATGGAGACAACAACAAGTCAGACTAATATTGCTGCTAAGCTTCCAATGCTTAAACCCAATGAGTTCGATATGTGGCGATTAAGAATTGAGCAGTTCTTCCAAGTTCAAGATTATACTCTTTGGGAGATCATTGAAGAAGGAAACTCCTTTACACCCGTAACAACAACAACTGTTGTTGAAGGAAAATCTGAGACTAATGTGCAGACAAAGCCAACCACTACTGAAGAGAAGGCAAGGCACAAGAATGATGTTAAGGCTAGAAGTTTGCTTCTGATGACTATTCCCAATGACCAGTTGCTAAATTTTAGCAAGTTTAAGTGTGCTAAAACCCTTTTTGAAGCTATTGTTGCAAGATATGGTGGGAATGAAGCCACCAAGAAATCTCAGAAGACTCTTCTCAAGCAACAGTTTGAGAATTTTTCAGCAACAAGCAACGAATCACTAGATCATATGTTTAATAGACTTCAAAAACTGGTGAGTCAATTGGCTGTTCTAGGAATTGAGATGCCTCAGGAAGATCTCAACTCCAAATTTCTAAGGAGTCTACCAGCTGAATGGGCTATGCATGTGGTAGTATGGAAAAACAAGCCTGATATAGATTCCATGAGCTTAATGGATCTCTATAGCAACTTCAAGATAGTTAAACATAATATTAAGAAGTCTGCTAGATCAAGCTCAAGCTCAAGCTTAGGGAATTTGGCCTTTGTATCAACTCCCAGTACCTCAAGTCCAGATGAAGAAGTGCAAGTTGCTGGAGCAGTTGGTACTGCTAGTGCAAACCTTGGTACTGCTAGCACCTCAAGCAGTACTAGTGGACTTTTGAATGATGATACTTATTGTGCTTTCCTAACTACTCAGCACAATGGAAGTATGTTGACTCATTCAGATCTTCAAGAGATTGATGAAGATGATATTGAAGAGATGGATATCAAGTGGCAGCTCTCTCTTCTCAGCTTGAGAGCTAGGAGATTCTTGAAGAAGACTGGCAAGAAGATTGTCATAAACAGCAATGATGTTGCAGGGTATGACAAGTCCAAGATTGAGTGCTTCAACTGCCACAAGAAAGGTCATTATTCAAGGGAGTGCAGATTGCCAAGCCAACAAGATGGAAAGAGCAGAGGATATGGAAACAAGTCAAGGGTTGTGGAGGTTACTGATTCAAGCTCGAAAGCCATGGTTGCCATTGATGGATTAGGATTTGACTGGAGCTACATTGCAGAGGAGGAAGCAGAAGCATCTACAGAGGTTGCTCTTATGGCATTTTCTGATTTTGAGGTACAAGTTTCAAAATGTTCTAAATCTTGTGAAGCTTTAAATGATCTAGAAACACTTAAGAAAAGATACGAGAATCAGAGAAAAGAGCTAGTCGAAACTGCTTTTAGATTAGCAAATCATAAGAGAGCTTTAGATGTGTTAGAAGAACAAATTGTTCATTATAAAAGTAATGAGTCAAAGTTTTCTGATGATATGATTATTGTTAAGAGAGACTTAATGTTTAGGGTGAATGAAATTACTGTGTTGAAACATGAGCTAGAACAGGTTAAGAAAGCTAAGGAGAACATTAAAATGACTGTTGACACACTAGAATTTGCAACTCAGGGTGTTAGTAAGATTGTTGAGTGTCAAATCCTTAATAAAGCTAAGTCAGGCCTAGGTTATAAGTCAGTTCGACCTCCCTATAGAGGAATTCCAACACCCCCAGGCATAGACTTAGAACACACAGGACTACCTGAATTTCAACTACCTGAGCTTAAATATGGTCCTCAACCCAAGAAGGATGTAGTTGACAAACCTGTGTATGAGAGTGCTAGTGATAAATCACTATCTGAGGACAAGGTGTCTTCTGATAGGTCCTTAGCTAAGGACTCAGATGCTCCAATCATTGAAGAATGGACTTCTGATGATGAGAATGATCAGGCTGTGGTTAAGCCTGTTAGTACTAAAGTGGAGGAACCAAAAGTTCCAAAGATGATTAAACCTGAGACTGTTAGGCTTAGATCAAATGCCAAACCTTTTAGGCCAACAGTTAAGTATGCAGAAATATATAGAACCACAAACAAGCCAAGAGGTAACCAAAGGAAATGGAATGACCTCAAATCTCACCAATTAGGGGATGATTTTGTCTGCTATAGGAAAGCTTTTTATTCATGTGGTAGCTTTGACCATCTTGCAGATTTTTCTGATAAATGGGTATTTGGATATACAAATCATAGGTTGAGCATAGCAAGACCTCAATCTTTACTTAGGAATGATAGAATGATACCCAGATCAGTTCTTTTAAGGTCTGGACCCAAAGCAGTTCAAACTGCTAGACCAGCAGTTCAGACTGTCAGACCTATTAGACCTGTTCACCCAAGGCCAACAGTTCAAGGTGCAAAAATGTTTTCCATATCAGCACCAACAACTGTTAAAAGACCATTTCATCACAAAGCAGTTGTAACAAACCAAGTTTGGAAACCTAAGGTAACAACTACCAAGCCAGCAGTTCCAACTGCTAGCAGAGTAATTGGTACTGGTCTTAATAAAAATACTGCTAAGGGAAATATGGGAAATGGTGTGAATGCTTCAGCATGCTGGGTTTGGAGACCCATCAAACCTAATGGTGCTAAAATTGTTTTGAAAAGAATGAATTATGTTGATGCAAGAGGAAAGCCTAAGTCTGTTTTGGCTTGGGTTCCACAAGGAAATTAATTTTCCTTGTAATGTGCATTGTTAGTCATATGCTTTTATATTGTGAGACAAGTTCTTTGTGGCTTGTTTCTTTGTTTTTGGACTAACACTTGCAGGTTTTGGATGATAATCATCAAGGAATTTAATGCTATATGTTTTGGACTGTTATGGTGATTTGAAGCTGAGTGTGTGATCTTTGCACACAACAAATGGTAATTAGTTCACCATGTCTAACCCACATAAGAACCAACTAGTCCAGAGCAAACGATTTCTGGTAAAGACTAATCAAATCCGTTGATGGTTGACAATTTACCAAAAATTGTATGGTTATCAGCTCACCATATCTAAGTGTGAAGAGTTGGCTAGTCCAAAGCAAACGGCTATTGGTAAAGACATATCAAATCCGTTGATAGCTGATAGTTTGCTAAAAACTATTTTTGAGCCATGGTATTTTAAAATCCTTTTCAATAAGTTCATACGGCTCAACAAAATTTTTCCAACAGTTGGTACGGTTAGTACAAAGTTAGTACGGTTCAACTAGCCGTTGTAAAAATCTGTCAGTAATTAATTTTCTAGCCGTTGGGGTAAAACCGTTATTCTTAAGGTACTTATAGGGATTTTTATAGACGATAATTATCTTTTTACCATAAATTCATTTATTCTCTTTCTAAAGATAATTTATCTCATACGCATATTTCGCAAAACCCTAAACAGTATCTATAAACCCCAAGCGACTACATAAAGCCTTAATTCCAATTTAAACGATCATCGTATTGATATAATATTTCATTTTTCATCACTAAGAATGGCTGGATTGGAATTTGTTAAACGTCATAATCAGGTTGCGTTTCTTGAGAAAACAGAGGAGGGAGATGGACCAAAGTTTTATGAGATTGTGGACTTTGTCAACCACTCTCACATAAGGTATGCTCTAACTGTTTCTCCTACTCTTTATGTCTCGCACATCACACAGTTCTGGCAGAATGCTATTATCTTGACTAGTGAAGATAGAGACTCAGAAATACATTCGGAAGTGGATGGTGTATCTTTTGTTGTTACCGAGTCTATAATTAGGAGACATCTTAAATTACATGACTCAGATGGTATTAACACTATGTCTAACACTGAAATATGGGAATAACTTACCAAAATGGGGTATGATACATCTGAACATAAATTAACTTTTCAAAAAGGATGTTTCTCACCTCAATGGAGATTTTTGATACATACCCTTTTAAGTTGTTTAAGTCCTAAAAAGACTGCTTGGGAGCAGTTCAGTAGCAATATTGCTATTGCTCTCATTTGCTTGTCTACAAACAAGGTTTTTAACTTTTCAAAATTTATTTTTGAGGGTATGGTATCTAATGTTACAAGCAAAACAAAGTTTTTAATGTATCCCAGGTTTGTTCAAACAATTTTGAATAAAAAGACATACCTGATTACAAAACCAACTGAAATTTTTGCTACTCCTAGCCTTCAATCAAAGGTTTTTCAAAATATGGCTATGGCTAGTAGGCTTTTTCAAGGGGAACCAGTTCCATTGTTTCCTCAAATGCTTCAAACTGAGTTGGGTGAAGGTTCAGCAGTTCCAACTGATCCCCGTCACACATCCTCTCCAGTGCTTGAAAGAACCCAACCATCACATTTGCACATCACTTATAGGAGAAGGGAAACACCTAGAGTGGTTCCTAGATCCTTTCCCCATGATTCACCTCTCCTAGCAGGTCACACAGCTAGACGTGATGAGGGTAGTTCAAACCAAAATGCATTGACGGAATTATGTAACAAGCTAGCTGCCAAAGTTGAAAGTTTGGAGACAGATCTTGCAAGCATCAAGGATGAGCTCAAAGCTCACAAGGAGAATTCTGCTAAAGTTTTTAAGAGGTTATCTTTGAAGGTGAAGAAGCTGAAAGATCAACTCAAGCAGAAAAGGGCAAGAATGGTCTTGGATGATGATTCTTCTAGTGATGACTCAGATGATTCAGATGATGCTGATGGTGGAAATTCTTCCAAACAGGGGAGGAAATTTGGTAAAGACAAAGATGGATCAAGTTCTCAGGGGAGGCTTAATGAAGAGGAAGAAGAACAATTTGATATAGGTTCTGGTGGTAATGCAGATGAAGAAGAACTTGAAGCAGTTCAGACTGATACCCATAAAGCAAAAAAAATTCAGACTGTTGAAGCAGTTCCAACTGCTGAGACAGAGCAGCATCAAGCAGTTCCAACTGCTGAGACAGAGCATCAAGCAGTTCCAACTGGTGAAACTTTGGCTGAGCTAGTTTATGAAAGAAGAAGAGCTGATAAAGGTAAAAGAGCTATGACACAAGAAGAAGAGGAAGCAGCTCAAGAACTTGAAAGGCTCAAGAGATTAAAACCAAAAACTCAAGATCAGATAGATAATGATGCAGAAGTTGCAAGGAAAATGGTAGAAGAAGAATTGGCTAATGAAGAAGCAAAGCAAGCTCAGATTGCTCAAGATGAGGAATTAGCAAGGAGAATGGCTGCTGATGATGAAAAGAACATAGCTGGTTTTATGGATAGAACAAGAACTGAAGATTTTAATCAAGAAGAGTTTAATGAACAACTTCAATACTTGTTAGATTCTGATTGTATTATAAAAGCTCATGCTGTGATGGTTCTTAATGATCAGGAGTTAAATGTAGAAAAAAAGTCAGAGATGCTCAAGGAATTTATCTTGAAGACAAATAAAGAAGCAACTTGGAGTAACTTAATGCACAGAATCAGAGAAAGGCAAAAGTCTAGTTACAAGACCAAGTTACCTACCAGGAAGGAGAAAGTCAAGTTCATGAAGAACTATTTGAAGAATCAAGCTGATTACAAGTTGAGTGACTTTACTGGATGGACTGATGCTGAAATTGAAAGGAAATTCTTTGAAGTATATGCAAGGCTGAATACTCCAATCAGAGAAGACATGACAAGGAAAAAGAAAAGAAAACCAGAAGATCTTGAATCTGATGCTGCAAAGAAACAAAAGTCTGAAGAAGAAGGGTTAACAAATGAGAAGATCAAGAGTATGATGATGATTGTTCCAGAATCTTCTTATATCAAACCTTTACAAGTAAAACATCCAATCATTGACTGGGAAGTGTTCACTGATGGAAGAATGAAAGGATGGAAGATAATCAGACTTGGAGATATTTCTGAAAGGTATAAGTTGTTTGAAGATTTACTCAGAGGTTTTGACAGAGAAGATCTTAATCAACTATGGAGTTTAGTGAAATAGAGATTAAGAGATAAAGATCCCATTGAAGACAAAGATAAATAATTATGGGTTCAATTGAAGAGAATCTATGAACCTGATAGTGGAGAGTCAATGTGGAGATTTGAAGCTCATGTTAAGGATGTGTATTGGTATTTATTTGAATCGTGTGGAGTACATAGAGTTTCTACTCCAGGTGGGATAGAAATCTATATGTTGGTGGAAAAAGACTATCCACTCAGAACATTTGTGTTATTGGCTATGATACAAGGAAGACTCAAGGTTGAAGAAGACTCTGAGATGGCAGACTTGTTAGTTACAAAGATTTTCAAACTTGTGGAGCAAAGAAAAGTCAAAGGCTAAAGTGACTGATGGGATAGATGTTTGAAAGAATTTTCCACATTCAGAAGAAGAAGCTTAATTTGAAGAAACTTAGGGATTTAGGTGGAAATCATAAGTTTAGGGGAGGATTGTTGGGAAATTAAGCTATAGCAGTTAGAACTGTTGAAGATAGTAGTTAGTACTGTTGAAGATGAAAGTTAGTACTGCTGAAGAGTTTTGAAGACATAAGCAGTTAGTACAGTTGAGTGAAGAAGTTTGTACTGTTTATGATAAAATCGTGTAAAGATATTTATGGAAAAGATTTAATGTATATCGTATAATGTTTAGTTGATAGTTATCTTGTGAAGGAATCCTTAGTCTATAAAAGGATTGCCTAGGTTTAAGGTTGTAAACGCTAAGAGATAGATGTACATATTGTTTTATTAAGATTCAAGGTTGTAAACCCTAGTGATAGGAGATCACTCGTATTATTGATTAATAATATTGAATCGTTGAAGTTGAAGTATTGTGTTCATTGTTCATTGTTCATTCTTTGTTGATTCGTTAAAACAAAACACAAACATATAAATCTTCTAAGTGCTAGCTAGTAAATTCCGCGTGCTAGACTAGACATCATTCAAAGTATTCATCTAACACAAGGAGTGTGTGTAGATCCGGTCAAGAAGTAAAAAATGATTAATCAGAATATTTTTACAATTAAATAGCCTTTACAAAGCATTTATGTTGGGCTTGGATTTTGTTGAGGGCAATATAGATTTTGGGCTGAGGGCAACCTAGAAAATTGATCAATAATAGGAAATTTTACACTAAATATCTAAAGTTATTGGGCTCCCCATGGAGGGCACTGCCCCCACCTACATATACATCCCTCCGCCCCTGATTAGGGGCCTAAAGAAATTCAGTGGCTAACATTAAACAGTAGCTGGTTGGGGTCAACAGTCTCAATAGGGCAGAATATGTCATTAAACTAGTAAACGTGAAGGACTTCTACTTATAAACTGAGTTTCCTACTTGCTAAAAAAAATCATCCACCAGATGATAGAGCACATGCATGTTGAATGTGTTTACTAACATATTCAGATGTAATAATATACTACTGTAAATATATGATGTAAGGAACAAAATGATGCAGAGGATATTCATTAGTACATTAAAAAATGAGTATATGAGTAGCATTACTCTACCATTTCATTATTCATTTGACAAGTATCAAACTGATTATTTACTCTTACGAAATCAGATAATCATAAGCAATAGCATGTTAAACAAACACTACAAACTCATTATAAAACACTTTTTCAAATGCAATGTAGTAAAATTTCACCTTTGATTTATGAGAGTCCGTAGCCTCGAATTCTTGAGATTAGGAAACTGCAACTTGTCACGAAACAAGGGATTTGCTTCAATAAGCTTCTTGAGCTCAACCAACATTATAGCCCTAGCCGATTTCGTGTCTCCATATTTAGAAAGTTGCTCATTCTCCCTAAAATGCAATCCAAACAAGCAGTTAAGACAATATTCATCAAATTCAAAGGGGGTGGTTTTGGATAACTTAATATAACTACTAATCTGCTTATTACTTTCTATTAAGTTGTTTGAATAAGCAGTTTCAAGTTGTTTTGATTAATCATTTTGGATAAACAATACCAAACACCTTCAAAACTACTTATCCATAATATCAAAACAGCATAAGACAATAAGCACTTGTAATAAGCAATCCCAAAAATATAAATGCTCTCATTCGTTGTACCTAAAATTCTACAAAGTCAACAACTGAGTAATCTCCTTAAAAAGCTCCTCATTAAATGATGCAAACACTTTAAGATCCTTCACAAGAATCTCCACGCCCTTAGACTGATCATGCCCATCGCGTGGAGGAGCGATGGTTGGTGGAGCGACGGCGAGATAAGGCGGTGAAGTGTGGCGGTGGTGTGAATCTGTTCTAGAGAGAAGGAGAAGAGATGAATTGTTGGAGAGAGAGAGAAGATAGATCTGACTATCTGTTTTTGATAATGATTAGGGTTTTGATTTTGGGAGAAAAAGGGGCGGGATCTTGAGCGGGAGATTGAAATTTTGGGGAAAAGATAGGGTTTTTTTTTGTTCAAGTAAAATAGGTAAGGATAAGGCGTAAATGATTTGAGCTTTTGTTAAGTAACTAGAGTTCGTTCGAGCTGATTCTTATCGAGCTTTAAGCTCAAGCTCAAGCCTATCAAATGAACTCGAAATATTTAATGAGTTGAGCTCAACCTTATATAAGTTCGACTCGAGTTATTGTTGAGTTTTCAAGCTTGTAAGTGACATAGCAAATGTCTTTTATATATATTTTGTATGTAAGTGTACTAAGTGAAAATACTTATTTATGAATGTATCGAGCTTTTCGAGCTGAAGTCGAACCGAATTCGATTCTTAGGTTATATTTCAATTTTAATTTGTGTAAGAAAACACATCTTTACAAATAAATCGAGCTTTTCGAGTCAAGCTCAAGCCGAGTTCAAACTTTCTCGATCCCGGATAACATGATCGGGAGGTCCCTGGATACTTGCTTCTTAGTGTCTGTGACAAACGGTATACACCTACCAAGCCGGTGCAACCCATGCATGACCGCCTTTAATAACTTCAAATACAATTCATATAACCTTCACACTATAACTATACACCTACCAAGTCGGTGCAACCCATGCATGACCGGTGATAATGGCTAATTCACATGGGTCATGGGTCATGTGCATTAGGTTATCACTGGTCACATTCATTAATGGGTATTTGACATCATATGGGTCATATGCATTGGGTTATAGTTGCTTAGAGTGTCATGTTACGACACATCCATGACTGTTGACAATGGGTAATTAACATGGGTAATGGGTCATGTGCATTGGGTTGTAGTGGCTTATAGTGTCATGTTATCGACCAATACATGACTGGTGATCGACAATGGGTAATTAACATGGGTCATAGGACATGTGCATTGGGTTGTAGTGGCTTATAGTGTAATGGAACCTATGCATGACCGGTGATAATGGCTAATTCACATGGGTCAGGGTCATGTGCATTAGGTTTTGTAAACTAAGACAAATACTATACAACAATTTTAAATGTTTTGTATTTTTTTTTTTACGTTTTCCATCCGTTTGTAACGTTTTTCGTCCCTTTTTGACCGTTTTCAATCGATTTTGACCGATTTCGCTAGTTTTCGACCGATTTTGACAATTTTTGACAGATTTCGACGGATTTAGACCGACTACGACCGATTGCGACCGTGTTCGACCGATTTCGACCTTTTCGACCGCTTTCATCCATTTTTGACGTTTTCGGTAATTTTCGCTTGTTTTCATATGTTTTCAAGCTTATTTGAACGTTTTCCTCCGTATTAAAACGTTATGAAATGTTTATTTCATTTCCATACATTTTTGTACGATTTTTTCATTTTCATACGTCCTTCTCCTTTTTTCTTTGTTTTGCTACGTTGTGTTCGCTTTCGTACATTTTGTACGCCTTCATACGTTTTTTTAAGAAAACGTTAGACAATGGACAAAAACGGTCCCAGACGTACTATTTAACTTTCGGTATAATCAAATGGATTAGTGGTAAGCCTTTAACTTTCTCACAATAGGTTTAGGGTTCAAACTTACCAGCTAAATATTTATGTATTTGGAACGGTTTGAGTTACCAGTGCCAAATATTTATGTATTTGGGACGGTTGGTACAAAATATTGTGCGTGAAAAAAATCCAAAACTAGCAATTACTGAATAGTTTTCATATAAATTTTTTAATTTTTTCATAGTTATACTAAGAAACTATACAAACTATTCAAACACAAAAACTACAATTTAAGAAATTATAAATAATAAAGCTAAAATTATAAAATATTCAAACACAAAAACTTAGCTTTATATAAATCAAATAGATATTTTGAACTAAGAAAAAACATTACTCAATAAAATATTTATTATCACAATCGTATAATGAAAAATATTGTCGTTAGTTAAAGTGTTGAAATAAGTCACATGTAATTCTTGATATCCGTAAATTTATTTTCAAATAGAAAATGTTAAATTAAAATACATAATTCACCGAAAAAAATTATTTTAGGGTAACCGCCGCTGCAACGCTTGACTACGGTGCTAGTTAATTTATAATAGATGCCTATCATTATTTATCCTAGAAAATTTCATTTGTCCCGCTCAAATTTTCCCGAAAATCAAAATCACACTATTAACTCCGTATCTCTTCATCCACATATTCTTATGTTATCCGATTTTTCAAAATCACATCTTGCGCACCTCAACTGCCGCCGCTCCACCAAACCATCGCCATCTATTGCGCATGTCATATCTACCTCCACCGTAACAGTGACTATAACCCTAACAACAACAGGAACCACCTTTTCACTTCCGAACAACCATAGTCCCCAAAAATCTGCACATATATGCTTTCAATTGTTTAAACTTTTTTTTTTCTGGTTTCCTTTTTGGAACTATTATTATCTTTTGCTTACTATTTATTTTGTTTGATTTGGGTCTTAATAGCTTTTATAGTTTATGATTTGAGCATGTTTATGTTTGTGTACACAAGGTGTTTGTTGAAATGCTTGAACTTGTGTTTATGTTTTCGTCATGTTAACTATGGAGTTACGTCTGAATATGTTAGTAGACACATTCAAAATGCATGTGCTCTATCATCTGGTGGATGATTTTTTTCAGCAAGTAGGAAACTCAGTTTATAAGTTGAATTCCTTCACGTTTACTAGTTTGATGACATATTTTGTCCTATTGAGACTGTTGACCCCAACCAGCTACCATTTGATGTTAGCCACTGAATTTCTTTAGGCCCCTAATCTGGGGGGGAGGGATGTATATGTTGGTGGGGCGCAGTGCCCTCTATGGGGAGCCCAATAACCTTAGATATTTAGTGTAAAATTTCCTAATATTGGTAAATTTTCTAGGTTTCCCTCAGCCCAAAATCTATATTGCCCTCAACAAAATCCAAGCCCAACATAAATGCTTTGTAAAGGCTATTTAATTGTAAAAATATTCTGACTAATCATTTTTTACTTCTCAACTACCAACAATCTGATCATGGATCTCCTTAGAATATGGTAAGTAATAACCCTAACTCCAATTTTTATTTTCTTACTCATGTTTTTGCCTGAGATATTTAAAATTATGTTATTGTTAGTTTGTATTACTCTATTAGGAAATAAAACTAGATTTTAGATTGAGAATATTAAATTTGTGGTTTTGTCATTGTCAATATGCATGTCTAGAAATAAGACTAGTGCCTTTGTGGCATTGTATGCTCTTGTGCAATATTAAAATAGTTTTAACTTATTGTGATTATGTTTGTAGACTTTAGTGATCATTTTAGTGAGGCAAGCACCGAATTAGTGATCGTTTTAGTGAGGTAAGCACCGAGTTAGTGATCATTTTTTGCTGTTTTTTGCCCACTAAAAGCTTAACTTTGTTGCTGTTTATGCAGTTGTTTTTGCTGGTGTATGGCTGCTGCTATTTGGTAGTTGTATGGTTAACGTTATGGATATTGTATTGCTCCTGTTTGGCCATAGTTCTTGCGCTATTTTGGCATTAGTAAAAGCTATTTTTCTCGACCTTATTAGCTGTTATTTTCGCATGTGTAAGCTGCTACATTGGTGTTGTTTTTGTGCATTGCAAGCTTTTTTTAGCGCAACGTAATATGGTTTTTGTGCAATATTAAGTCAATTTAATATAATTCATTGTTGTTTCCTTTTTGAACGACTTTTGTGAAGGTAAAATTTTTTTCCCCCCCATATTTGAATTTCCTGGCTCCGCCACTGCCCCTAATAAGATATGCATGGGCAACTGATAGAGACTCGGTTCATGTTTAGCTGCGACGTGTTAAGTTTTATATGATATATGTGTAAGTAAGAATGGGTAGTCAATCTGTATCTTAGTTAAATTTCACATATGCTATCTTTCTGTCCCAGATAGACGTGGTGTATTTATTTTGAGATTGCTGATGTCAAATTCTATTGTTGCTATTTCTTCTAGCTGTTGTTGGAAAAGACATTACGATTGAGGAGATTAAGTATGTTTCATCTTTAAAGATTGATGCTAACAAAATCAGTCATGTTGTCGCATCTTTATTAGAAGATTCATCTAGAGTGGTGGCCGATTCAAATGATGATCTAATAGCTGCTGATCACCCTCCAAAATCTAGTCCAGAACTCAGAAATGATTTACCTGAATTAGAGGTCCGTGCACCTGATGGAGCAGAAGTCATTGTGGCTACCGCATCAGCATCACCTTGCAACAACAAAGTAAATTCAGCCATGCTAGATTTGTTGCCCAGTTTAACAGAACCTGTATGTTATAATCTGATTATATATTTTTAAGGTCTTTAATTTCATCTGAGGTGCTTAACTAAGCTGAAATGGCTGCTGGATGAGGCGCTTGAAATGGACTCACCCGAAGATGGAAGCATGTGTGAGAGATCTTCATCGGCTGATGTTGCAGAAGATGATGATAATTACTGATTTTTTTTCTTGTTTCCTTCACGTTGATACAATTTTTTGCGATCCTGAAATGCTTAATGTCCTAAAATTCAGTTATACTATTCCATCTTATTATTTAGTATTATTTCAGGAAAATGCTACACGCTTTTGAGCCATCAGAAGTAATTTATTACTTACGTGAGCCTATGTAATTTTTTTTTATTGATTTATTATTCTATTTTGCTAGGTACTGGGCCATCATCCGATCACTTCATAGATGGTTGGGAAATGGTAAGCCTTCAATTTTATTATTAGTTTAGTATTCTATTTTTTGCGATCCTGAAATGCCTAATGTCTTTTCTAATTAAAACAGAGACGGAGAATATCCAGATGATGAGATTAGTACAAAAGTTACTACTGCTAGTGTTAAAGGAGGTCCTAGGGTATTGAGTTATATACGAATTTTATATTTGGTTGAGTTATATACATTCCAATTTTATTGTATTTGAATTTGTTTCGATATATATTTGAATTTGTTTTGATATATATTGATTTCTTAAATGTGACTAAAAGATGTATATAATCACACTTATTAACACTTTTGGTGACTATTTGTTTAATTCGTTGTGTGACTAAATATTACAAAAGGCCACACAAACATAAAATTCAAGTGGCCATTGATGATCAATAGTCACACAAAATACACATTTCTTCACTTTAAACAGCATATGGTCACACTTATTAACATTTTCGGCCACTTTTTGCTTAATTGTATGTGACTAAATACAAAAAAAATAAAAATAAATAAATAAATAAATAAAATAGAAAATAAAAATAAAAGCTTTGTGTGACTAAATATTACAAAAAGTCACACAAACATAAAATTCATGTGACCATGGGATGATCAATAGTCACACAAAGTAATGTGCGACAAAATATGACTATGATTTAGACACCTAAATAAATACTTCATGTGACCATATATAACATCTTGAATTTAGTCACACAAACACTCAAGGTGACTAATATCAAGGTTAATGATAACTGAGTTCACATTTTGCTATAAATAATAGTCACATGAATATTTCACAATATGACTATTTTGAATGTATTGGTCACATATAATACCCTTATAATGTGGCCATAAACATAATTTAGATACACATTTATGATATGGTGTGACTATTGTAAAGCCTATAGTCACATGATCATGCTACAAATAAATGTGAATATACACATTAGGTTTTGACAAGCAAACACACACTAAACTTTAGACACACATATTAACTTACGTGACCATATGTATCGAATTTTGGTTACACTTAATCATGAATGTTTATGGTTTAGTGTGACCATATATGATATTTGGTTACACTGTTCAAGTGTGTGACATATATTTGTCACTTTTAAATGCATATCGTGACTAATGCTTCAAACTTACTTTAAGTTGCCACACATTTCAAATTCATATGTGGCTAGATATTCAGCAAAAAATAGCAGTCACTTTTAAATAATGTGTGACAAACTTGACTATATGATTTAGCCACATACACAATTACTTCATCTGACCATATATTGATTTTGGTCACACTGTTCAATTGTGACATATATTTGTCACATATGTATATGTATTGCGTGACTAATGTTTTAAACTTATTTGTATCTGTCACACATCCCAAATTATAAGTGACTAAATTAGCAAAAAAAATTTACCAGTTACCTCTAGTCACATAAATATTCAAATGTGTGACAATGAAATTCTGAAATGGTCACACAAGTCGGATCAAGTGTGGTTGTTTATTTTATTCTGGTACATTTAGGCACATAAATATCTGACTGTGTGGCCGTTCAAAAAACAGCATGTGTGACGAAATCCCAGATTTGTACTAGTGCAACCTTTGGGTTTATCTACAAAAGTGATCTCTCCATCAACTGTTTCATGGGATACAAGGAGGTTCATAAGTTCTGCGACCACACGCTGAAGAAAGTTCGAGATGGGTTAATAATTCGGGTGAGAGATCGGGAGTTTTACATGACTAGCAGGTGGACAGCTCCTCAACTACGAGAAGTTCGTCAATTTATCCTGAAGATTGAAAAAAGGATTGTTCTCAGAGATCAGATGAGGAGACTTAAAAGTTACGTTGGAGGCAGACTATCATTTCCAATCAGGAATTTTCAATGACCTAATCCAGTATTCACGGTTTTCAGAAACACTGATTGATGTAAGATTTAGGTATTCTTATGATTATTTGCTTGTGATACATAATGGATTGTGCACATATAATAGTGCACAACCCGATCTTTGTAAAGAAAGGACCCTGAGTTACGCTTCAGTGCCTCAATCCAAATATAAGGAGTGAAAGCTTCTTACTTTTGAGTAGAATTAATCAAATTTTGTGATTTTGATAATTCTACTCAAAAGAACAAGTATTCCCTCTTATAATCAAAACCTTAAAAAGTTATTTCACTTATTAAGGGGGAGTAATTGAAATCATCTTTGTTCAAAATGAAAAATTCTTGTTGAATTCTTCCCATAAACCTCAAAAAGCATATTTTAGTCTAACATTTTTCAAAAACGACATCAATATGCTATTTTTGAGGGGGAGAAAGAAAATATGTGATTAAAATATGTGTGTGAAGTATGGAATCTCGCATAAGCTCGACTCAGATTTTACCAATGAATTGACGAAACTTAACTGTCTTTAATCGAAAGGACTTGTGCTGGACGGGTAATAACTTCAAGCTGGTCTAACCAGTGATGTAAGCGTGTATCAAATAGGACTTGTCTGAGTAGAGTGTACCATTTCGAGATATTTTCTTTGAATGTGACCAGGACGGGTAATAATTTCAAGCTAGTCTAACTAGTGATGTAAGCGTGTCTCGAATCGGTCAAGCTCATTGAAAATGTCACACCTCGCCGATGGCGGAAACGCGACTGAAACATCATGGATATCATCACAACACATGGCGTCTATATAGAGAATTACTATATGCAAATATAAAGAGTAAAGAACAGACACAAAGTTTCGTAACGATACCCCAAAATAAAACAACCAAAAAAAAAACTCCAAGATGTCTCCATTAAAACATAAAGTAATAATGAAAAACATTTGAGTATCACAAACAAAGTTCACTTAATCAAACTAAATTCAATGATAAGCCATCCTCAATGCAAACTAGGTCTCTTCTAATCGCGCCCTTCTATCTTAGCCTTAGATTGCTCACCTGAAAATGATGCTTAAAAACGTCAACATAATGTTGGTGAGATTCATAGGTTTAAGACACACAATACACCTCGATTATCAGTTCACTGTGATTATAAAACATAGCAGGACAGCAAAAATATAGTTATTATACAACTAACATGCAATCACAGCTTACGGGACGGAACGTGCCCACCGATCCAAGTATAAATTGGGACGGAACGTGCCCACCGATCCAAATACCACCACAATTGGGACGGAACGCGCCCACCGATCCAAGATAATGGGTAAATTAATACCCTCCGGCCGGACCACACAGAATAATAGTGAGTAGAGCCACTAGGACTTGCTACTCTCCAAATGGAATAATGGGAGCAAATCTACCCTCCAAATGGACCACACAGAATCACCACACAACATGCAGTATACATATAATAACCTTTACAAGTCCATGCATTTTATAACCACATAATCACAGTAACTCAAAACAATTTATCACAAGCATCATCTCCATCCCAAGTTAAAAACAAAGTAAAAATTGGGACTATGAAACTCACCTCAACTCCGCAGCTTCCAAACAATCAACTCACAAATCTATACAACACAATAATATCACATTACACGCGACCAAGCTAAAAGCTATAGTCCATGTAACACATATATATGATGGATGTCTAAGGTTCATATAACCCACTATGGATTACCTAGACTCCATACTAATCATCACCCAATACTTTAAACTCACTAAATCCCTTTATTAAACTTTCAGAAAACACAGATTTGTAGGGTACATTCACCCACATAAAATCACAGCGAATACCGCTTCACAACTCACACCAAAAATCCACCATGATCCTTGATAAGCATACAAGCTTGTCCCAGAAGGCCATGCACTAAAAACATACACAGGTACCCAATGAAAAATCAAACATGACAACTGTCCAGATTCGGATCTGATCGGACATCAAAAAGTTTTGACCTCGTAGACCTACTCGCACAACTTATTATCGCCTAATTTTCGCGTGGAAGTCAAAAATAATATAGAACTCAATTTCCACAGAAGGCCTAACCCTAATTACACTTTGAAAGTCACCATTGACCTCAATACTTTTACCCTAATTCTGTCCCGGTTTAACAGTTTTGACACCTTAACTTACAAAAATCGTTTGACTGACTTCCCGACCTCAAAATTGATCATGGTCAGACTTTTTGGAAAGCTCTTTCTCTGAACTATAATTTAGACATAAAATTCGTGATCTAACTCATTTTCATCTATTAGATCTCATCGTATCTTTACAGACTTACAAATCTTTCAAAATCCTAACTCATTAATTAACATGTTTTAAACTCTAATCTTTTCACCAATCACCATAATATTATTAATTAATGATCCCAACATGTTTAATATCATTAATTTACAGAAACCCATAAACCCTAGATCCATCACAATTTGTATTACAAGAATTATAAAAATTAATTAGGCATATGTATTATAAATTTACCTTGATTAATGAAAGATGAAAACCATAAAAAAAATATTCTTCTTCTCTTCTTCCTAGCCTTGATCAAAAATTTCAATAGGAAGAATGAGGGTTTTGGTTTTGTATTTATAGTGTACCATAGAGAATTTTAGAAAATCCTTTAATTAGTAATTAGATTTGGTATCAAATTTAGTTTCCTAATCCTACCCAAATACCCAAATTGCCGCCCCCCCTATTATCATATATATATATATATATATATTTTATTAAATTTAATTATTACACTTAAAACCTTATACTCTTTATATTTTATAAAAACCCTATACCAAAATTTACACCTTACGCGATAAACTTACGTTTTTACGACAATCCGGAAAAATCTCATTTTCAAAATAAAGTTTCCAAAAATAGAAATTTCACACTTAACATTAATATAACCCATAAAAAAAATCTCCACGTAACTTACTAACGCTCAAATATTTGAACGAAGACTTGTTACGCAAAACCACCAAAAACACCAAAACTACACAAGTCATTTCTACACCACTAAGGCAATCAAAATGAACTTCTCCCAAAACTCACACTACTCAACATGATAAAAATCTCACACCAAGGGATTTAGTGCTAACACACGTACTTATTACCCATATACCGCACATTCGCCACATAAAAGCACATAATACACACCACATAAAAGTTAAATAGATTGAGACTATTAGTCAAACTAACCTGCTAAAATCACGGTTGTTACATCATCCCCCACTTAGGGAAATCGCGTCCCGAGATTTAACAGCTCGTCTCATCAACCTTCTCAGCAAACAATTTCGGGTACTTGGACCTCATTTGATCTTCACGTTCCCAAGTAAACTCAGGACCACGCTTGGAATTCCAACGTACCTTCACCAACGCTATCTTACCACGCTTCATACTCTTGACCTCTCGATCCATAATCTCAATAGGTTCCTCAACAAAATGAAGAGTCTTATCTACCTTAATCTCATCTAATGGCACATGCAAACTAGCATCCGCCAAACATTTCTTCAGATTAGATACGTGAAACGTATCATGCACACTACTTAACTCCTCAGGTAATCTCAACCGATATGCCACAAGTCCAATCCTCTCTGTAATTTCAAACGGTCTTACATACCTTGGTGCTAATTTGCCTTTCTTACCGAAACGCACAACACCTTTCCAAGGAGACACTTTCAACATTACAAGATCACCAACACTAAACTCCAAGGGCTTACGGCGATTATCCGCATAACTCTTTTGGCGATCTCTTGCTGCCTTAAGTCTTTCCTTAATCTGAAATACCTTATCTGTAGTCTCTTGCACTATTTCAGGACCAATTAGTTGGCTTGTCCCAACCTCTGCCCATAGAATAGGTGATCTACACTTCCTCCCATATAACATCTCAAATGGTGCACATCTAATACTGGAATGATAGCTGTTATTATAGGAAAACTCAGCCAAAGGCAAATGAGTATCCCAGCTTCCTCCAAAATCAATAGAACACGCTCTAAGTAAATCCTCCAAAGTCTGAATTGTTCGCACACTTTACCCATCAGTCTACGGATGATAAGCAGTGCTCATATCGAATTGTGTATTCAACACCTTCTGCAACGATTTCCAAAATCGCGAGGTAAACCTACTATCGCGATCAGAGATAATCGACACAGGCACACCATGTCTCGCCACAATCTCATTAATATAAATTCTCGCCAGGTTTTCCATCTTATAATCTTCACGAATGGCCAGAAAATGTGCACACTTCGTCAGCCTGTCCACTATGACCCATATCGTGTCATGTCCACTATTTGTTCGAGGCAACTTAGTAATAAAATCCATTGTTATTCTATCCTATTTCCACTCAGGAATCGGCGGCTGTTGTAACAATCCGAAGGGTTTCTGATGCTCAGCCTTAACTTTTAAACAAGTCAAACATTGGCTAACATATTCAGCTATTTCCCTCTTCATTCCCGGCCACCAGTAAGCATCTCTAAGGTCATAATACATCTTATCCGATCCTGGATGAATCGAATATCTCGTCTTATGAGCCTCATCCATGATCAACTTCCTTACACCTCCTACCGATGGAACCCATATTCTATCTAAGAAATACAGTCCACCATCCTCCTTTTTCTCCATTTGTTGATCTAAGCCACGCAGTATCTCAAAGGTCGCATTCTCATCCTTAAGAGCTTCCTCTTGCGCTGCCAATATCTTACCCTTAATTCCCGACTACAATGTCATACACATCGCTCGTACACGCTTAGGCTTAATCCTTTCCTTCCTACTTAAAGCATCAGCTACCACATTTGCCTTTCCAGGATGATAGCGGATCTCGCAATCATAATTACTAAACAATTCAATCCACCTTCTTTGTCGCATGTTCAGCTTCTTCTGACAGAAGATGTGCTGAAGACTCTTATGATCTGTATAAACAACACTCTGTGTGCCATACAGATAATGTCTCCAATTCTTAAGAGCAAATACTACCGCACCGAGCTCCAAATCATGAGTGGTATAATTCTTCTCATGAATCTTGAGTTGTCGGGAGGCATAAGCTATCACCTTACCCCTTTGCATTAATACACACCCAAATCCTTGATTCGACGCATCACAATACACAACGAAATCATCTGGCCCATCAAGTAACGTCAGAATAGGTGCATTACACAAACTATCTTTTAGTGACTGAAAAGCCACCTCCTGCTCTTCCCCCCAAACATACTTCTTGTTCTTCTGAGTCAACAAAGTAAGGGGTTTAGCAATCTTAGAAAAATTTGCTATAAATATTCGGTAATATCCTGCCAATCCTAAGAATGAGCGTATTTCGGACAGTGTCGTAGGAGCCTTCCAGTTCTTGACCGCTTCTATCTTACTAGGGTCTACATGTATTCCTTCACTGTTTACCACATGTCCAAGAAAATGTACCTCCTCAAGCCAAAACTCACATTTTGAGAACTTGGCGTACAGCTTCTCCTTCTCCAATAATCCAAGGATCAACCTCAGATGTTCTCCATGCTCCTCCTTCGTCTTAGAGTAAATGAGAATGTCGTCTATGAACACAATCACGAATTTATCCAAGTAAGGCTTGCAAACGCGATTCATCAAATCCATGAATACCGCAGGTGCATTTGTCAACCCAAATGGCATAACCGTGAACTCAAAGTGTCCATAGCGAGTCCTAAAAGCAGTCTTCGGAATATCCTCCTCATGCACTCTCAACTGATGATATCCTGAACGTAGATCTATCTTCGAGAAAAATCGAGAACCTTGTAGCTGATAAAAGAGATCATCGATTCGAGGAAGAGGATACCGATTCTTAACCGTTAACTTGTTCAATTCCCGATAGTCAATACACATCCGGAACGAACCATCCTTCTTCTTAACAAATAACACAGGTGCTCCCCACGGAGAATGACTAGGTCGAATAAACCCCTTATCCTGAAGTTCTTGCAGCTGCTCAGCCAACTCCTGCATCTCAGAAGGTGCCAAACGATATGGGGACTTTGCCACAGGTGCCGCTCCAGGAATCAACTCGATACGGAATTCAACTTGACGGATTGGAGGCAATCCAGACAAATCTTCGGGAAAAATGCAAGGAAACTCACACACCACAGGAATCTCTTCTATTTTAAGTTCTTTGGCCTTCGCCGTCTTGAGGGTTTTCAAGTCCTTCCCTAAGCATTCCCCTTGTATCCGAAGTATAACACCACTCTCTAAAGGAATACGAACTACCTTTTCATGGCATATGACCTCGGCCCTATGCTTAGACAACCAGCTCATCCCTATCACCACATCGAAACTCCCATGCCCAAAAGGTATCAAATCAATCATGAACGGGATACCCTCTAACACTATAGTACACCCACGAATAACCTTGTCAACCTCTACTTCCCTACCGCTAGCTATCTCAATCACAATACTAGACCTAAGCTCACTATGTTCACGAATACACATTCATACTTAACACAAGTACTCCCCATCGAATGGGACAATTAACACAAATATCACAGTTAAATCAAATCCTACTACACGTAAGCATGTCATCATTAGTCAACGTAGCATTGGTCGTAAGTCCACATGTGTCGTGATACATGTATAATTATGTTGGCCACCCATAATTATAGATGTATCCTTTCACATGTGTACTCGCTTCCAATACCACACCTAACAATAATAACACCTTACAATAACACATACACA
This sequence comes from Artemisia tridentata subsp. tridentata, assembly GCA_021014915.2. NCBI lineage: Eukaryota > Viridiplantae > Streptophyta > Magnoliopsida > Asterales > Asteraceae > Artemisia > Artemisia tridentata. The sequence goes on from CP139508.1 coordinate 291,839,716, forward strand.
AACACACAAAAATATTCAACTTGCTCAAGCCTTATTATTAATTACTTGGGTAAAATCCCAAAATCCAACGGAATCCACATTCCAACACAATACCAACATCAAAAGACATCCAAAACATAATGCTAAACAATAATGTCGCACGTGGCTCGAGCTCTATCCCTATGCTTAAATCGGGTTACTCGCGGTGGACTCTAGATCTGAATCCACTTCATCTTCCTCACTAAGCCATCCATTCCTTCCTCCCTCAAACTGTGATAGGGGATGACTTGCAAAGCTATCCCTATGACTCCTTTCCTCCTCCTCCACACGATCCACAAATTCATACGGATCGTGAGGTCTTAGCACTACTCCCTCTTCCAGGAATTTAGGACACTTTCCAAGGTACCTAAAAATGTGGCTGTCTTTATATGTCACCTTTGTCTCGTACCTTTCAATCTCCACTCCATTCACGTTTACTAGAGTCATCCTCTCCTCGATCTTACATGGACACATGCTAGCAGGAACTAAGATCCTCTTGTTAGTCCGCTTCAAACCGCCAATCCTCTTGCACCCAGTAGCGACAACGGTCGTCCAACGAAACTTGCTACGTGCGAGAGGTGCCATGCTAAAAGTGGCACATAAGATACTAAGTATGAGGGACTAATCGACGTCCGAAACTCGACGAAACTACTCATAAACTCAAGAAGAATAAACACGTAAAATACCATACTCACACATAGGCCATAAATGCAACTATATGAGGGACTCCTAGGTTATAGTCTAGGTTCAACCACCTACTTCTCTATAACCAAGGCTCTGATACCAATCTGTCACACCTCGCCGATGGCGGAAACGCGAGTGCAACATCATGGATATCATCACAACACATGGCGTCTATATAGAGAATTACTATATGCAAATATAAAGAGTAAAGAACAGACACAAAGTGTCGTAACGATACCCCAAAATAAAACAACCAAAAACAAACTCCAAGATGTCTCCATTAAAACATAAAGTAATAATGAAAAACATTCGAGTATCACAAACAAAGTTCACTTAATCAAACTAAATTCAAAGATAAGCCATCCTCAATGCAAACTAGGTCTCTTCTAATCGCGCCCTTCTATCTTAGCCTTAGAATGCTCACCTGAAAATGATGCTTAAAAACGTCAACATAATGTTTGTGAGATTCATAGGTTTAAGACACACAGTACACCTCGATTATCAGTTCACTGTGATTATAAAACATAGCAGGACAGCAAAAATATAGTTATTATACAACTAACATGCAATCACAGCTTACGGGACGGAACGTGCCCACCGATCCAAGTATAAATTGGGACGGAACGTGCCCACCGATCCAAATACCACCACAATTGGGACGGAACGCGCCCACCGATCCAAGATAATGGGTAAATTAATACCCTCCGGCCGAACCACACAGAATAATAGTGAGTGGAGCCACTAGGACTTGCTACTCTCCAAATGGATAATGGGAGCAAAGCTACCCTCCAAATGGACCACACAGAATCACCACACAACATGCAGTATACATATAATAACCTTTACAAGTCCATGCATTTTATAACCACATAATCACAGTAACTCAAAATAATTTATCACAAGCATCATCTCCATCCCAAGTTAAAAACAAAATAAAAATTGGGACTATGAAACTCACCTCAACTCCGCAGCTTCCAAACAATCAACTCACAAATCTATACAACACAATAATATCACATTACACGCGACCAAGCTAAAAGCTATAGTCCATGTAACACATATATATGATGGATGTCTAAGGTTCATATAACCCACTATGGATTACCTAGACTCCATACTAATCATCACCCAATACTTTACACTCACTAAATCGATTTATTAAAACTTTCCGAAAACGCAGATTTGTAGGGTACTTTCACCCACATAAAATCACAGCGAATACCGCTTCACAACTCACACCAAAAATCCACCATGATCCTTCATAAGCATACAAGCTTTTACAGAAGGCCATGCACTAAAAACACACTCAAGTACCCAATGAAAAATAAAACATGACAACTGTCCAGATTCGGATCTGATCGGACATCCAAAAGTTTTGACCTCGTAGACCTACTCGCACAACTTATTATCGCCTAATTTTCGCGTGGAAGTCAAACATAATATAGAAATCAATTCCCACAGAAGGCCTAACCCTAATTACACTTTGAAAGCCACCATTGACCTCAATACTTTTACCCTAATTCTGTCCCGGTTTAACAGTTTTGACACCTTAACTTACAAAAATCGTTTGACTGACTTCCCGACCTCAAAATTGATCGTGGTCGGACTTTTTGGAAAGCTCTTTCTCTGAACTATAATTTAGATATAAAATTCGTGATCTAACTCATCTTCATCTATTAGATCTCATCGTATCTTTACAGACTTACAAATCTGTCAAAACCCTAACTCATTAATTAACATGTTTTAAACCATAATCTTCTCTTCTTCCTAGCCTTGATCGAAAATTTCAATAGGGAAGAATGAGGGTTTTGGTTTTGTATTTATAGTGTACCATGGAGAATTCTAGAAAACCTTTTAATTAGTAATTAGATTTGGTATCAAATTTAGTTTCCTAATCCTACCCAAATACCCAAATTGCCGCCCCCCTATTATCATATATATATATATATATATATATATATATATATATATATATATATATATATATATATATATATATATATATATATATATATATATTAAATTTAATTATTACACTTAAAACCTTATACTCTTATATTTTATAAAAACCCTATACCAAAATTTACACTTTACGCGATAAACTTACGTTTTTACGACAATCCGGAAAAATCTCATTTTCAAAATAAAGTTTCCAAAAATAGAAATTTCACACTTAACATTAATATAACCCATAAAAAAAATATCCACGTAACTTACTAACGCTCAAATATTTGAACGAAGACTTGTTACGCAAAACCACAAAAAACACCAAAACTACACAAGTCATTTCTACACCACTAAGGCAATCAAAATGAACTTCTCCCAAAACTCACACTACTCAACATGATAAAAATCTCACACCAAGGGATTTAGTGCTAACACACGTACTTATTACCCATATACCGCACATTCGCCACATAAAAGCACATAATACACACCACATAAAAGTTAAATAAATTGAGACTATTAGTCAAACTAACCTGCTAAAATCACGGTTGTTACAGAAAATCAATCAATTCAAAAGTGCAAACTCCACCCAACATGTGCAAATTTATCCTAAAAACTTATGAGCACATGCGAAGGGGGAGTATTTCAGAAAAAGCAAAACTCTCAAGGTGTTAACAAAATATATTTTTTAATCATAAACACTTCGAGAGATTTTAAAGTGAATGGTTTATGGCAACATAGGATAGTCATGGAGTTATAAGATGACTAAGATTAGGAAATACGTCCTATGATCCACCAGAACCAGAGGGATCTACCCATGGACAATACAAATAGTTTAGTACTAGAAGTCCTTAGGTATGATTGAAAAAAATAGAAAAGAAATGAATGGAGAAAGAAGGGGTTGAAGAATTAAAAAGAAAAACTTTGAAAATGGGTGAAAAGAAATAACCCTCCAAATGTTCAACCTTAGGGCAGAAACCGGGTTCAATTCATATGCTACTGGTAATTACTAAGGTGACACCGGTATTGAAGACAAAGACGTCATGGACCCAATGATGCATTTCACTAAACCTTCTAGCCACTCAAGTATCTCTCAAATGATACTTGTTTCATTTCACACGGAGAACCTCGCATAATCTATCGACCTCTCACTCCGAGGTGTGTTAATATTGAAAAGGAGGCACTCTGCTCCATGCCTCTGACTACTAAAACCAAAATGCACTAAATCGAGTCTAGTGCCGCGAGATACATCAAAAGATCTCTTAGGAACACTTAATATTTCTACACTGGTTGTTCAACATTAAGGACACCAGTTGTAAATAACAAGAGTCCTACGCAGATCTTAGCAATCTGCCAAGAACATTCATGAGGGAATTCACAATTGTGATTCTCAGTGATTGAATGGAAATTCCTGCCAGGGTCAACATCAAACAACCCTGACAGCAGGTCACTTCGGTAATCCCTTGTGGGTTACGCTTAGTGTTCGCGGTGGTTTCTAACGGTCTACAGTCGTAGAGTGATACTTCGGTATACTTCAGCGGCTCACCTGAATTGTTGATAAACTTTGGTGTATCTGTGTAAGCCCTCTTGTGGGCACCCGATTCAGGAACGGCCTTGGCAAGGATTAGAGAAAGTTTTCACACTATGCTGTTAATGATCTCGAAGTCTGGACCTGTAAGTACCGGATGCTTTATTGCTAACTGATTTCATGCAGGTACTTATGGAAATCGGAAGTTCCACTACCACCATTATCATCAACTGCATTCCATCTCCACATGTTAATACCTACATCAGAAAGTTATTCAAAGTTCAAAGACAATTCTCATCAAATATCAAAGCAAATGTTCAAAAGTCAAAGATCAAAGCTACAGAATGAGAATCACTTGAAGTATAAAGATCAAAGTTCAAAGAAGTATGAGCATGATGGAAAAGACGTGAAGACACCAGATACTAAGACGTTGATGAAAGGCAGACCACACCATTATCATATCACACATAACAAGAAAAAGAAAAAATATACGAAAGACGTCAAAGCCAAATAAGCAAAGAAGTCATCAAGCAAGCTATGATGACCAACCCTTAGGGGGAGATTGTTGGGAATACGTCTAATTAATATCAAGTGTCAGTCATTTAATTATGTGATAGGTTGATTAGTTTTTATAGCTTATATGTTAGAAAGAGTTCACGACCCAAGTAGTAAGCCCATGGTCCGTTTATGTTGTGTTATAGAATGAATCCTAAGCATTGTCCAAGGATGAAGTACTATATATACCCATGTAAACATACCATCTTATTGTTGGTTATTTCACTATGCAAGCAAACATTTATCAAATTATGTGTGTGATATAACGAACCACTCTCTTATCTCTTTCTCTCATCTCTATCGTTATTATACTTGTGTTTATACTATTGTGGAGACCTAACATGTATCATCTCCAAGCACGAGCAGTACTGAGGATGTTAATACTGCCTATGGAGTTAGCATTTCTGACCCTAAAGTTAGTACTGCTAGTTCACAAACAAGTACTGCTAGTTTAAGTGATGATATTGTCTATGCATTTTTGGCCGGTCAAGCTAATGGGTGGCAGGTTTTTCATGAAGACCTTATACAAATCTATGAAGATGATTTGGAGGAGATGGATTTGAAGTGGCAGTTAGCCTTGCTGAGCATGAGGGCCAAGAGGTTTTTCCAAAAGACTGGAAAGAAGATCACTATCAATGGAAGTGATACTGCTGGGTATGACAAGTCAAAGGTACAATGTTACAACTGTCATAAGTTGGGACACTTTGCAAGAGAGTGTAGAAGGCCTAGGAACCAGGACAGCAGGAGCAGAAATCAAGACAGCAGAGATTCTAGGAATGAAGAAAGCACCAGGAAGGCTGTAAGTGAGGAAGAGACTTCATCACAAGCTATGGTGGCCATTGATGGGCTTGGATTTGACTAGAGCTTTATGGCATAAGATGAAGCTCCTACCAACATGGCACTGATGGCACTTTCTGGCTCTGAGGTATATACAAACAATGCTTGTTCAAAATCTTGTGTAGCTTTAAAAAGCTATGAAACTCTTAAAAAGCATTATGATGACTTAAGAATAGAGCTTAACCAATCTGAATTTAATTTACCAAATTATAAGAGAGGGTTAGCTGTTGTAGAAGAACAATTTGTATTCTACAAAAAGAATGAAACTATATTTACTGGCGACATTATTGTTTTGAAAAGAGATATGTCATTTAAAGATTTAGAAATTATTGTGCTTAAATGTGAATTGGAAAAGGTTAAGCTAGAAAAAAAAACATTGAAGTAAATATAGAGAGATATGCAGGGTCATCTAAAAGTATAGATATGATTGTTCAATATTAGCTTATTGATAAATTTAAGACATGTATAGGAAATAAGACATGTTAATACTGCTCACCCCAAATCAACAGTTTATAGTGCTAGACCAATGTCATGTTATTCTAAACCAGCACAATAAATTATTAAAAGGCCTTTTCAAAACAAACAACATTAACTACTAGGAAATTTGGCGAAAAAGTTAATACTGCTAGGTCAGAAGTTAGTACTGCTAGGCCAGCAAATGCTATTAGGTCAAATGGGGGCAATGCTGTTAAGGCCTCAGCATGTTAGGCTTGGAGACCTACCAAACCCAATAGTGCATCAATTATTATGAATAAATATAACTATATTAATGCATGAGGCAGATTCAAGTCAGTAATGGCTTGGGTACCCAAAGGAAACTAATTTCCTTTATTTTATGTGCAGGAACATGCACAAAAGGAAGAAGAAGATTCGGTATATGTTGACAGTGGATACTCTAGGCACATGACAGGAAACATGTCCTATCTCATAGATTTCATTGCATTTGATGGAGGATATGTTGCCTTTGGGGGAGGAGCCATAAGAGGAAGAATTACTGGTAAAGGTACAATCAGGACTGGTAAGCTTGATTTTGAAGATGTGTACTTTGTTCAAGACTTAATGTTTAACCTATTTAGTGTCTCACATATGTGTGACAAAAAGAACAGTGTTCTTTTTACTGAAACTAAATGTTTTTGGTATGTCTCCTGACTTTAAGCTGACTAATGAGAGTCATGTCTTACTTAAAGTTCCTAGAAAGAACAACATGTACGGTGTTGATATAAAGAACATTGTTCCTAAAGATAGTTTAACTTGTCTGTTGCAAAGGCCACATTGGATGAATCAATGCTATGGTATAGGAGGCTTGGTCATGTTAATTTTAAAAAACATTAATAAACTTGTGATGGATAATCTTGTAAGAGGTTTACCTTTAAAACGTTTTGAAAATGACCAAACTTGTGTGGCTTGTCTTAAGGGAAAGCAACACAAAGCTTCTTGTAAGTCCAAGACTCAAAACTCTATTACTCAACCATTATTCATGTTGCATATGGACTTGTTTGGTCCTACTTCTGTGAGTAGTTTAATGAATAAGAAATACTGTCTTTTTGTCACTGATGATTATAGCAGCTTTACTTGGATTTTCTTTTTAGCAACTAAGGATGAGACCAGTAGCATTCTTAAGAGTTTTATTACTGAGATAGAAAACCTAGTTGATAAGAAAGTAAAGGTAATCAGATGTGATAATGGAACAAAATTTAAGAATAGAGTTATGAATGAGTTTTGTGATCTAAAAGGTATTAAGAGGGAATTTAGTGTAGCTAGAACTCCTCAGCAGATGGTGTTGCTGAAAGGAGGAATAGGACAATGATTGAGGCAGCTAGAACTATGTTAGCAGACTCTAAGTTACCTACTACATTTTTGGCTGAAGCAGTTAATACTGCTTGCTATGTGCTGAACAGGGTATTAGTAGTCAAACCTCACAACAAGATACCTTATGAACTCTTTTGAGGTAGAAAACCAGCTCTAAGCTTCATGAGACCATTTGGATGTCATGTTACAATTTTGAATACCTTAGATCATTTGGGGCAAGTTTGATGGAAAGTCTGATGATGGATTCTTTGTTGGGTACTCTATGAATAGCAAGGCTTTTAGGGTATACAACATTAGACACATGAAAGTAGAAGAAAACTTGCATGTAGAGTTCTTGGAGAATAAGCCCAGTGTTGCAGGAGAAGGTCTTAAGTGGCTGTTTGATATTGATGTGCTTCCAGAATCAATGAATTATGTGCCAGTTTTTGCAGGTACAAACTCTAATGATTTTGAAGGTATAGAAGATAGTTTTGATGCAGGTCAATCTAGCATGGAGACAGGATCTTGTCGAGACTACATGTTTATGCCACTGTGGAAGGATGGTTCAATGTTTGATACATCTTCAAAGAATGATAGCAGTGATGAACCACAACCTTCTTATGATTATGAAAAGGAGGATGATGAAGGTGTCAATAAAGAAAGTGGAGTTGATGATCAAGAGAGGCCTGAAAGCAGTACTAAAGATATTAATACTGCTGAGCATGTTAGTATTGCTGGGCTAGATATTAGTACTGCTGAGCCAAATGATAATACTACTAGCCCAACAGTTACTACTGATACTGATTTCTCTGATGATGAAGTGGATCTGAACAACATGTCTAACACCTATCAAGCTCCTACAACTACAAATACAAGAATTCACAATGATCATTTACTTGATCTTGTGATTGGTGATGTACAGTCTGGTGTAAAGACAAGAAGAATGACAATGACACAACCTCCAGATGAATAAGGTTTCCATACTGTTGTGTATGAAGGGAAAACACATGAAGACCTTCATACTTGTTTATTTGCTTGTTTCTTATCTAAGGAAGAACCCAAGAAAATTGCCAAAGCTCTAAGAGATCCATCCTGGGTAGAAGCAATACAAGAGGAGCTCTTACAGTTTAAGCTTCTAAAGGTTTGGATTCTAGTAGATTTGCCTAAGGGAAAGTGGGCAATTGGTACATAATCGGTGTTTAGAAACAAGAAAGATGAGAGAGGCATTGTCATTAGGAATAAAGCAAGGCTGGTTGCACAGGGTTATACTCAAGAAGAAGGTATAGACTATGATGACATTTTTGCCCCTGTAGTAAGAATTGAGGCAATAAGGCTGTTCTTAGCTTATGCTTCTTTTATGGGATTCATGGTGTATCATATGAATGTGAAGAGTGCTTTCCTGTATGGTATAATTGAGGAAGAAGTTTATTTTACTCAACCACCAGGTTTTGAAGATCCCGACTATCCAGACAAAGTCTACAAGGTGGTAAAAGCTCTATATGGTTTGCATCAAGCTCCAAGAGCCTGGTATGGAAACTTGGCCAAATACTTATTGGACAATGGGTTTCACAGAGGAAAGATAGAACAGACATTATTTATCAAGAGGCAAAAAGAGGATATTTTGCTTGTCCAGGTCTATGTTGATGACATTATTTTTGGCTTTACAAAGAAGGAGATGTGTACTGAGTTTGAGAAACTGATGCATGACAAGTTTCAAATGAGCTCCATGGGAGAACTTAATTTCTTTTTAGGATTGTTAGTCAAGCAGAAGGAAGATGGTATATTTATCAGTCAGGATAAATATGTAGCTTACATTTTGAAGAACTTTGGGTACACAGATGTAAAGACAGTTAGTACCCCAATGGATCCAGACAAGCCTTTGCTAAAAGACTTAGATGGTGATGATGTTGATGTTCATCTATACAGATCAATGATTGGATCATTGATGTATCTTATATCATCTAGACTAGACATTATGTTTGCAGTATGTGCATGTGCAAGGTTTCAAGTTACACCTAAGGTTTCACACTTACATGTTGTGAAAAGGATCTTTAGGTATCTAAAAGGACAACCTAAATTAGGTCTTTGGTATCCCAGAGAATCTCCCTTTGATCTGGTGGCATATAGTGATTGTGACTATGCTAGTGCAAGTTTCAATAGGAAGTCAACAATAGGTGGTTGTCAGTTCCTAGGATGCAGGTTCATATCATGGCAGTGTAAGAAGCAAACTGTGGTGGCTAATTCTACAACTGAGGCTGAATATGTGGCTGCCGCTAGTTACTGTGGATAAGTACTCTGGATTCAGAATCAAATACTGGACTATGGGTATAATTTTATGCATACCATGATTTTCATTGACCATAACAGTACTATATGTATTATTAAAAATCCTGTTTTGCATTCTAAAACAAAACATATTGAGATGAGACATCATTTTATAAGAGACTGCAATGATAAAAAGTTAATTCAAGTTGTTAAAATACACATAGCTAACAATTTTGCAGATTTACTTACAAAAGGTCTTGATGTTGGAAGGTTTCAGTACAAGGTTGCAAGTATTGGAATGCTAAATCCATAAAGTTTTAATCTGTTTGTGTCTTTGTAAAGTTTTGTACAAGATTTGTATTAGTACTACTAGTAAAAATTTGTATTGTGTGGAAAACTAGAAGGGGGGGGGGGTTGAATAGTTTTACCAATTTTTAATTCATTTTAAAACTTTACTTATGAAAAACTTTCATTCGATTCTCTTGTGAAATCAATCAACACCAATGTGAACACTAAACAATACTAACTAATATAAACAATAAATATAAAGAAATGAGATGGAAAGATCAAACCGGGACAAAGGGATTTATAGTGGTTCGGTCATGAAGCTCTTCTTCGCCTTACTCCACTCCCCGAGTACTACACTCGAGAGTTCTAAGCACTATATCAATAAAGCTCCCTTCAGGCGGAGAAAACCGTACAACGTCACTTATCCTTATTTCCGACACTAAGCTAAATGTCGAGTATTAATCTTAGCTAGTACCAATCTACCACGATCTACATGATCCTTACTACTTCACACAATCAACACACTTGACTCGATCTACCCGATCTACCCTTGATCTTCTTGATCGAAACACAAGCCCACAAACTACAAGAGATCTCCAAGATCTCAACAAGATCACAATGATCTACTCTCACTTAACTTAATCTACCCGATCTACCCTTGATCAACTTGTTCAACTCACAAGCTCACAAGCTATAAGAGATCTCCAAGATCTCGACAAGATCACAATGATCTACTCTCACAAACTACTCAAAAGAAAATGAACTTGATGTATGCTAGGATACAACAAGCATGTAATAAGTGTTACAAGTGCACTAACTATAACTACAACACCTTGTATCTACTTTGATACCTTGTGTTCTTCTCTTGCACTAGTAGAGGAATTAAGGTGATCTCTTGGTTGGATGATTAGATCACTCTTTAAACAAAAGAAAACTAAACTAAAATGATTAAGAAGAAAATATGTGATAAGAGTTTTAAACTCAGAAAGTTGTGTGTGAAAAAGGATGCCCAAAAACTGTGAAGAGGGCTAGTATTTATAGGCAGAAGAAATATGACCGTTATAGGGACACGGCACCACTAAATGTCACACGGTACCAATAAATTTAGTGGTACCGTGCCAGATAAGAACGCTCCACTTTTTGTTTTTAGTGGTGAAAGTTTATTTGGGGAAGTTTGGAGCTGATTTTGAGGGGAAAAATAGCTGTTATGATATTTAAACTTATTTTTCCAATAAAATATTTCTTTATAATTCAAAAATAACTTGTAACGTATATTTTTGAAAAAAATGTTTTTGTCACATTAAAAATGTGAAGTTTGAAACACAAATTCAGTTCTTTGATCATTTGTCAAGTTGTAAATTTGTTTGTTCATACCTAGAGTGATTTACGTAGAAACGGGATATTTCGTCTAAAAACTTGTTTACGTTAATTTTAACGTAAAGTGATTTCACATTTTGTTATCATCAAAACTTGAAGTTATCGAAAGATATAAATAACGTTTTTAGAACATTATTTGCATCAACAATCACCCCCTTTTTTATGATGACAAAACATAAACTCATTTTAAGTTAAAAATTAATTTTAACAAGTTTTTAGCATGAGTTTATATCCCATTTCTGCCCCTTTTGTAGAAGCAAAAAGGTTGCTAAGGCTCCCCCTTGATGTATACTCCCCCTCGTTTGGAGGACACCAAGGAATCGAGCAATGGTTCTTGCTACAAAACAAAGTTAGATGACACATATACAATATCTAACATGTAGCGACCAAGACAAATATCCAACCATAAACTAAGAAAAGGGCTAAAAAGCCATAAAATCATAAAAGATAAAGCAACCACATAATAAGCCCATTAATTCATAAAAAGGAATGTCATACATGAAGTATGACTACAACATAAAAAATAAAAACAAACAGAAAAGAAATCTTTAGTGACAAGAGGCCCCAAGATTTGCTTCCATAACAAAAGGGATCCTACACTTTTATTTATGGAAACTAAACATGAAAATGTTTAGTTGTTTGGGCTATTGGTTGGTGGAGGAGGTTGTATGATGGGTCCTTATGGTGGTGTTAAGAGGTGTTCAAGGTAGGAAAACATGAAGTTCAATTCATCCCTAAGGTTGAAGATGAGGTTTCGGTTGTGATGACAACATGCACAACTTAGGCTATGTGGCTCTAGAGGCTAGTAAATGGGGTGACCCATTAGTGGTTGTGGTGATGGAGAGGAGGAAGATGATGATGTGTTAGACCCAATCTCAAAAGGAGTTGTTAGTGATAGGGTGAATGTTAGTGCCAATGGTTGAGGAGGACTAGGTGGAGGTAAGGGTGTGGTAGTCCTAATTGTGGAAGAGGATGATGAGGTTGGCCTTGTAGAGGTGGCTTTAGAAGGAGCCAAGGGTGTAGAAATTGATGAGGTTGAATTGGTGGAGGGTAATGGTGTATGAATGTCTTCATCATCGTCCAATGTAAGATCAATGAGAAGTATTTCATTGGGTGGTTTTATGTTGAGCATTGGTTTCTTCGCTTTGTGAGAGGTGGTAGCCATGGTAGAAGATATGGTGAGTTTATGATGAATGTATGATGGTGAGGAAGATGAATGCACGATAAGAGCTTAAATAGCCAAATCAAAGGCATGCAAGGATAGGTAGGATAGTGAGTCTAGGGAATTGGGAGTGTTGGAATCAGCACATGTTTGCAGATTCTAAGGGAAAGAAAGTCAAAAAGTGAAAGCAAACGGGTTAAACATCTTCCTAGGGGACGGTACCACTAAATTTAGTGGTGTCGTGCCCTATTTAGTGGAGCCGTGACCTGTAGTTGACATTTTTACCAGTTCTGCAGGATTTAGGCTGCCTAAATGGGTAATCCTAGGAGTACTATTTGTAGCAAATCCTATTGCCTCAATTCACTAAAGAATAATCACGTAGTTTTCATAACACTAGCCACAACTAGCAACAAACAAGAACATGTGATTATCTAAGTTTTGGGTACTATTAAGCATGCAACATATCAAGTAATATGATCATCTAGTGCATGCAAGAAAAATGTAAAATAAAGGATATGAACTAAATAAAGCTTATATATATAATCAAACGTTAAGCTTCATTAACTATCCAAAGTAACCCATGCCAAGTTAGAAATACTAAGTTAATTCAAACTTGTTAATGTTAAATGGCCGTACCCAAGACCTCATGAGTAATAGTTTAATACTACCTGAGTTAATAATACTAATTAAGTTAGTATTGTCTAATCTCTCGATTTCCCAAACTTCTTAATCTTGTTCCCGATCCCCTTGAGTGCCTTCCCGATTGACTTGAACCCCCTGATGGTTTGCTCATGCATGGACACTTGTCGATTGTACATCATCGTTTGCCTTCTCATCACCTCATTTAAGTTGGTGTTGTTATATGGAAGGTCGGTTGTTGGTGTGAAGGATGACGTGTCAAGATTACGAAAGAAAGTGTCGGGTGAAGGAGTACGAGCACGAGAAGTTCCTTCTTCATTCACTTAATCATCATCCTCATCCATAGGGTGAGACGACGATCCATGATGGAAGGAGGAAGAAGAGAAAGTAGCATCGGAGGTGGATTTACGACCACATTTGGACCCTTTGTCACTATGTTGCTTTGTGCGAAATTGTGGTCCACCAAGGGGTTTCCTGATGGGATCAACAAGGAAATAGTTGACACTATTGAGATGTGGGTAATTAGCCATAACCCAACGGAAGAGACGAGTAAGCAACATACCGTATGGCATGAGCTTATCGGACCAACTAGGAATGTTTTCCATTCTTTTTGTCATATAGTCTGTGAGGTTGTATGGCTCCTCGTCACTAAGGCAATAGAGCATATGGGCTAGACTTTCCGAAACATGATCCCGGTTACAGGCAAGACACAAGACGTTTTCACGCAGAAGGAGCTCCCAATTTTTGAGATCGGGAAGAATCTCTTTTAGATAGATTCGATTTGGGTCGAGGTGGACAATGGAACCATCACGTTTTTGGTACGTGTTGGCAACTCGAGGGATTTGAACATGTTGTTTTATGCTTTGAAGATCTGGGATTTCTGTTAGATATGGTCCTTCACTTTCAAGATGATAGTGAAGGGACTCTAAGGAATGGTCTTCAGCATGTGTAGGCACATTGACCATAGGAAGGAACACCTAGAATGTCACCAAGTTCGGTGATGGACAAAACGATATGTTCATTTTGAATCCAAAAATCTAGGAAGACATTACCCTCAAGATCATTGAAGGTATGAACACGACTTTACAATTCGAGGTCAAAATGAGGGCAAACTTGATCATTTATTTTATATAAGCAATCAAAGTGGATAGTAGGGAAGCATACATTTATGCCATTTAAAGGAGAAAAATAAGCGTCGACTACATGACCTTCGTGTATGTATCGATGTTAGACTTTAAGAAGATAAGCTTTTTGCTTATCGGGAATGTTTGAATCATCGATTAGAGAAGGGATTGAGAGGATTCGATACACTTGAAGGGTGTTAGTCCTTTATAACTTGTTTATATGATATCTTGAGTTAATATGATTAAGTATGTGGAATCTACTTAACCACACTTAGAAGATTTATTTGGTTATGGAAATGGAACAGTTATGTTTGTTATTGAACAATGAGTGCAGAAAGTTTATTACCAAACGATTCAATATTATCCAAAATAATATGAGTGATCTTTACTATAACTAGGGTTACAAAAACCTTGAATCTTATGTTTCTATGTCTGATGATATTGTTATGTTTGTTCTTGAGAGATATTAATTAAACACTCACTTTTAGTTACTCACACACACACTAATATCTTAAGCTAAGATCTCTCATTTATAGTCCAAGAGAGATCTTTACAATATTGTCAAGTCTAATCGAACACATGCTTGAGTGTGTCAGTCATTAAGATACAACATGTATCTGTGTTTACAACTTGTTGACTGAGCACATGATAAGAGATATTATCTACCGTATATCTTTGACTTTTATACACAAATGTCTTTGCATACATATCTGATCAGCAGTAGAATACGTGTACAGTTATCTCTTCAGCTGTAGAATCTTGATACTCTAGCAGTAGAATTCTTGCGGCAGCAGAATCTCTAACACTAGTAGTAGAATGGTTTACACTAGCAGTAGAATGATACTTTGTGTATTTCTTTGAGCAGAACTGATCTTGTGAACATGTAATTCCCAATACTAATCTTCAGAACATTTAATTCCCAACAATCCTCCCCTAAACATGTGATTTCCCTTAATCAACATGTTTTCTG
The DNA here is from genome assembly GCA_021014915.2 of Artemisia tridentata subsp. tridentata. NCBI lineage: Eukaryota > Viridiplantae > Streptophyta > Magnoliopsida > Asterales > Asteraceae > Artemisia > Artemisia tridentata. Next base: position 291,854,898 of record CP139508.1, read on the forward strand.
AATTAAATGAGGATTGTGAAGATCTTTCAAACACTTCTTAGTCAGACCCTTGATCTGAGCTTCCCTTTGTTCTGTAAGACTAAATATCTTTCTCAGTAACTCATCTGCCATTTTCTTTTGACTTCAACAATATTAGTACCAATCTTCAAGCTTCAAACAAAGCCTAAAAGATGCTGCAATTTCCTTGGATGGAGGAATAATAAGAGGCAATGGTGCTGTGTATCTTGGATGCTTGTTTCAACAAGTGAAATCATCTATCAGCATGCCATTACAAATGATGAAAAAACGTAGTGAACTGAAATTGAAACTGAAAGCTCCTAGATAGAACTTTCTCCATTTGAAATGCTTCAACCCTTCTGAATATATATAATACTCCAGAATCAGCTCTGTTCTTGTCATTTTCAACCTCCATGTCATCATCATGTATGCTCTTGTCTTTTCCTCCCTTACATTTGGTTACTCTTCCTTCCTTGGGATTTATTTCCTCCCCTGAGATGCAAATAACATTTCCTCCCCTGTTTGGAAGATCTCTCACCATCATCCCATCATTATCTGATCTACCAATGTGAACTTGTTTTTAGACAATGTTGTACATGAAGCCATCAATTCCTTAAATTTCAATGCTGCCCTTATCACTTCCAGGTGTGTTAACTCCTGTGAGAGGTGAATCATGGGACATTCACTCATATTCCATCATTTGATGGTTTTTCTGAGCCACTTTGAAAATCCTTTTTAAGAAAAACTTTTGACTTAGCAGTATGTTTATGATTTTATTATTGAAAAATCATACTGCTTTCAACCATTTTGAAGAAATTAAGTGTGTAACAGACACTTACTCAAGATTTCGGTTTAAAATAACCTCTGGTTGTGTGAGAACCAATGTTTTTTAGTTATAAATAACTGCCTGTGTAAAGATAAACCTATTCAAAAGGCTTTCTTGATAGGGTTTCCAGCTCATAGCAATTGTTACCTCTAACACAAGTGTTAGATTCACTTTTACTAGCTGTTCTTTCTATCAGATGTCCTTAGACTTGCTCATTATACTAATTAAAGTATAAAATGATAGAAATGAGTTGAATCAATTACTATCTGATCAACTAAACCATCAATTCAATGTGAAATATCATAATCAGATTTCAAGAAATAAGTTCTAAGGGATCAGTTAACTTAGGAGTAAACCTTTGTTAATAAATTCCCAAACACAATCCATCATAAACCTATTATGTCAGCAACTGATATCATCGTTCTGCAGCTTCCATTTCACTTGAAATTTCTTTTGTGCTCAATGTTCATACCTGAAATTGTTAGTCCCAAATCCAAGAAACAAAATGCAAAACATTTGTCTTATATGTGGAAACCGAAGAGGGGGGGGGGGTGAATACGTTTCCATTTAAAAATTCAAAACTTTTGTATCAAACTCCCGATCAAGTGTGATGTGATATGAAAAGTGTCAACAATGATCATATAACATCTAGGGATGACTAAACTAAATTACAATACAAGCACAATCAAACCACGACACATAGATAGTCAACATAACATGAGCAACTAGCCACACAAGCATAAACGCAATGCAAATATAAACATAAAGCAATAAAGAATAAAATGAAACTAAAGAGATAAGTAAGAAGGAGCAAACCGGACACGATGATTTATAGTGGTTCGGTCACGAAGCTCCTCTTCGCCTTACTCCACTCCCCGAGTACCCAACTCGAGAGTTATTTCACTAATCAACAAGCTCCCTTTCGGCGGAGAAAACCATACACGTCGCTTATCCTATTTCTAACACTAAGCTAGATGTCGAGTGCTAATCTTAGCTAGCACCAGTCTACCACGATCTATCTGATCTACGCCGTACACGTCGCTTATCCTATTTCTGACACTAAGCTAGATGTCGAGTGCTAATCTTAGCTAGCACCAATCTACCACGATCTACCCGATCTACCCTTGATCCACTTGATCAATCACACAAGCCCAATGGCTTCAAGAGATCTCCAAGATCTCGACAAGATCACAATGATCTTCCCTCACAAACTCTCAAAAGAAAAATGATCTTGATGTATGCTATGATACAATCAAGAGTGTAACAAATGTTACAAGACCTAACAACTACAACTCTTGTATCTTCTTGGATACTTTGAGTTCTTCTCTTGCAAATGAAGAGGAATGATAACACTTTGTATCTACTTGGATACTTTGTGTTCTTCTCTTGCTAATCAAGAGGGATGACAACACCTTGTATCTACTTGGATACTTTGTGTTCTTCTCTTGCTAATCAAGAGGAATGAAGAGGATCACTTGAATGGAGGATTGGATCACTCTTAAACAAACTAAGACTCTCCAAATGATCAAAGAAAGTCATCTAAGTGAGGAGGGATTAGACCAGAGAAAAGTGACTGGAAAAATCAAGTTGGAAGTGTGAAATGGTCCACTATTTATAGGCAAGAAAAATCTGAACGTTACAGAAAATTTTGTACGGACGGCTCCACTAAATGTCCCACGGCTCCACTAAATTTAGTGGAACCGTGGAGCCGTCCCAGACAAGGACGCTCCAAATTTTGTCTTTTCTGGTGAAAACTTATTTGGGGAAGGTTGGAGCTGATTTTGGGGGGAAAAATAGCTGTTGGGATTTTTAAACTTATTTTTCAAAATAAAACATTTCTTTTTAATTCAAAAATAATTTGTAAAATATTTTTTGAAAAAATGTTTTGTCACATTAAAAATGTGAAGTTTAGAAAAATATAATCCTTTGATCATTTGTCAAGTAGTAGATTTGTTTGTCCATACCTTGAGTGATTTATGTCGGGATGGAAATCTACGACTTCGTTGAAGCATACGTGAGACGTCGGGAGGTGCTGATGTAAGTATGCATTGATGATTTGTGTTTACAAGTAACTTGCACATTTTACGTTATGTATTACAAGTTACATGTTTGTCATTATTAAAACCGAAGAAACCGTTTAGTTTAAATATCGTAATATTTGCACTAACAATCTCCCCCTTTTTGATGATGACAAATATGTTAACCGTAACACATAGTAAAATGTAAAAGTTACCTGTTTACACTCCCTTCTCCCCCTTTTGTCGAATCAAAAAGGTAGTTGCCTCGAGCGCTCCCTTATTACACTACTATCCTTTCTCCCCAGAAAGGCGAGTTTGCATCATCCCAGTGAAGTCTTCTATCTCCACCATTAGAAGGACTCCATGCTATGTATTCAAATTCCCCCGAGCTCCCCCTAGCTCAATGCTCCCCTATGGTAATTGAATCCCCTTGTTTATTTACCTTAGTATCTAGCGGATCCATGGATCAAATTCTTACAAAGGCTTTTCCTACATCAAGGGTTAGCTTCGTGCAACATAATATATAACAGTATAGGAGCAACATTATAGGGATAGAATACACATAGCAAGACATGCATGGGTTAAACTATGTTAACACGTAAGTGTCACAACCCGACCGAAAACCTAAGGTGTAATTGTTCACTCAATCACACTAATCAAGAATGAGATTCGTTCATTGACTGACGCACTAAATGACTTCTTCCAAGTTGTCATTGGGAAAGAAAGTTCTAACAAACCTTTTTAACAACATAATCATCTACTCAAGATGATTGATGTTAAGGATAGTTTGTTGATAAGACATACTCTAAATGATTACATTATCACAAGTCGTGCCGTAAAGTAGACTCGATAGAGGTTATACGTAAATGATTCCATAAGGTGGGAGAGTGTTGGTTGTGGTGACAACAAGGACAACTTGGGTTATGTGGTTGTAGAGGATAAATAATGAGATGACCCATTAGTGGTTGTGGTGATGGTGATAATGATAAGGATGATGTGTTAGTGCCAAGTACAAAAGGTGATGTAGGTGACAAGGTTAGTGTGAGAGCTAAAGGTTGTGGTGATGGTGATGGTGATAAGGATGATGTGTTGGTGCCAAGTCCAAAGAGGTTTGATGGTGATAGGGTTAGTATGATAGCTAAAGGTTGTGGTGAACTTGGTGGAGGTAAGGGTGTAGGAATCCTAAAAGTGGAGGATGATGATGATGTGGTTGGAGATGTTGGTTTTGCCCTTTGAGGAAAGGTGGGAAAGGATGGTTTAGGTTAATATATCATTTGCACTGACAATGAGATGCATGATATATTTCAAAAGAAAATATGTGCATGTGATCCTAACAGGATTGGGGTTGGATATCTCTAACGGGTTGAGGTAACGAAGTTCTGGATTTCTAGTTTGGATGATCCTAGGTGTGTGTTAGAGATGATTTGGTGCATGAAGGGTTTAGTGTGATTGTGAGGATTGAAGGTTGTTTAACTAACTATCACTTATCCAAAGTGAGGAGTAGTTGTAAGGTTTGAGTGTGATGATTGATGAGTTGAAGGTTGTAAGGTTTGAGTGTGATGATCTATGGGTTGAAGGTTCTTAGACTAACTATCACTGTCAAGAGTGAAGTGTAGCTAAAAGGTTTGAGTGTGATTGATATAAGAGTTGAAGGTTGTAAGGTTTGAGTGTGATGATCTATAGGTTGAAGGTTCTTAGACTAACTATCACTGTCAAGAGTGAAGTGTAGCTAAAAGGTTTGAGTGGGATTGATATAAGGGTTGAAGGTTTTGAAACTAAATATCACTATCAAGAGTGAAGTTTAGTTATAAGGGTTGAGTGTGATGATGAATGATATAAATGTGAGGTTTGAAGATGAGATGCAAGATAAGCTTGCAATGGTGAGGCCTTATAAAGGCAAGAGTTGTGGTTGTAGGGGATAAAGAATGGGATGACCCATTAGTGATTGTGGTGATGGTGATAGACTATATGAGTGTGTTTTCGCTCCCCCTTAATCTATGACCATCCGGACAAGATGTAAAAGATAAAGAGGAAAACAAACGTTGACGGAAGCGATGAGCTTAGTAACGTCATGACAAGTGGTGGATAGCATACAATAAACTTCACCTTTGAAGTCACGTAGCTCTTCTCAATCATTGTGAATATTCATTGAACTAAATGGAAAATACACTAAGTTTGATTCTGCTGCTAGGCTAAATCATTTTACTGCTAGTGTATTCATTCTACTGCTGGAGTTTCTGAGAAGGTCAAGGAAATAAGCTAAGTATGATACTACTGCTAGGCATCGAAGATTCTACTGCTAGAGTTATTATACTGCTGCTTATTAGATAATGATGTATAGTATGTTAGATAATTATGGAATAGATACGAATAGATATTAGCTTGTATAGAAAGTCTTTGTAACTGATTAGGACTCCTTAGACTATAAAAGGAGGATCTAGGGTTAGGGTTTAGTACACGTATTGTTAGGCGTATTCGAATCACTTCAAGGTTTCTTGTAACCCTGTTACTTTTGAGTAACCGTATTAATATATTGAAGTGTTTATTGAGAATTCGTTTATGTTCATTAATAATTCTTTTTAAGATTAAGTATTAGATTCCGCATAATACTTGATAATCATTCAAGAACAGTTTCTATACCTATTGTCTTAGATCTATATCTAAGATAATTAACAAGATCGTTAGCTCAACTGGGATCAACAAGTGGTATCAAAGCTTGTGATCTAGAGACTGATATCGAGAATAATTTGTTGCTTATATCTGTTCATCATTAACTTAATCAATTGAATCCGAAACTACTCATATGCTGACTGCTTAAAGGGTACCAATGCTCAAGGTTGGAGAATATGAACTCTGGAAGATGAGGATTCAGCAGTACATAAAGATGCTTGACTACTCCATGTGGGAAGTCATTCAGAATGGGGATACTTTACCTGCTAAGGCTGCTGATGGAACTCCTTTACCCATTAAAACTATTGAGGATAAGGCTCAAAGGAGACTTGAGATTAAGACTCACAATATCCTCTTGATGGGGATACCCAATGAATATCAATTGAGTTTTAGTAACACTCAGACTGCTAAGGATTTGATGGCTGCTATTGAACTCAGATTTGGTGGGAATGCAGCCACAAAGAAGTCAAGGAAGAATTTGTTAAAGTATCAATTTGAGACATTTGTGGCCTAAAGTTCTGAAAACATTGATGCCACTTATGACAGACTTCAAAAATTAGTCAATCAGTTGGCACTTATGAGTTTTACAATGCCTTAGGAAGACATTAATCTTAAGTTTCTAAGGAGTTTACCATCTGAGTGGAACATGCATACTGTGGTCTGGAGGAACAAGGAAGACTTTGAGAAGATAAGTTTGGATGACTTGTACAATAATTTGAAGGTGTATGAGTCTGAAGTCAAGGGAGTATCCAACTCATCTTCTAGTGCAAACAACCTAGCCTTTGTGTCCTCAAACAACAAAGGTTCTGGTAGCTCTCAAGAAAACTATTCTGCTGCTGGTCATGTGGTTTCTGCTGTTGGTTCTGCTGCTAGTACAAATAGTGACAACATCAGTGATGCTGCTATTTGTGCATTCTTGGCTGATCTCACCACAAGTACAACTGTTACTGATTAAGATTTGGAGCAAATAGACCCTGATGATCTTGAGGAGATTGTTTTAAAGTGGCAGATGGCAATGCTTACAATGAGGGCTAGGAGATTCCTGAAGAAGACTGGTAGGGCACTCAAGTACAGAGGACAAACCAATGTGGGGTTTGACAAGTCAAAAGTTGAGTGCTACAATTGTCAGAGAAAGGGACATTTTGCAAGGGAGTGCAGAGCACCCAAGAAGAACAGAGAGACTACAAGGAATGTTCCTATTGAAGAGGTCAAGCCTACATCAGCTCTGGTTTCTTGTGATGGCTTGGGAGAGTATGATTGGAGTGACCAAGCAGAGGAAGGACCAAATGCTGCTTTCATAGCTGAAGAAGGACAAAAAGGACAAAATTTTGCTTTGATGGCTTATGCTTCTTCATCCTCTGGTTCAGACTCTGAGGTATCTAATGAGTCTACTTGTTCATTTAAATCATGCTTAGATACTGTTGAGGAACTCAAGTCTAGGAATGAGAGTTTAAGAGTTGAAGTTGAAAAACTAAAACTTGATAACTTAGGATATAAACATGGTTTAAAATCAGTAGAAGACAGACTTGAATTTCTTAAGGAAAATGAGATAGAGTATGCTGATGAAATTAATATGCTAGAAACAGAGCTTATTAAGAAAAATTGTGAAATTAATGTTCTTAATAAAAGAGTAGAGGAGGCTGAAAAAGCTAGAGATGTAGCTTTATCTAACAAAGAGAAACATGTTGTTAAAGTAGAAAAACAACAATTTGCATAAAACTCTGTGAATAAAGCTATTGAAAGTCAGTTAATGAGAAAAGGAAGTGGCTTAGGGTACAATGAAGTAGCTCCCCCATTCAAAAGTGCCTTTGCACCTCCTAGGAAGGAATGGTCTTTCATAACTGAGATAGATGCAAAACCTGTAGGTGAAACAAGTGAATCAAATAATGAAAATCCTGATAGAACTTTTACACCTAAGGTTGAGAAGTTGTCTGATGCACCAATTATTGAGGATTGGGTTTCAGATAGTGAGGATGATGAAACTGACTCAACATCTAAGGCTAAAAAGGAAGAAATTCCTAAATCAGTTGAAACTAAAGCTAAACATGTTGAGTTTGTAAAACTGTGCTAGGAAGAAGTATCTCTAGGAGAATGGCTGAATTTGATGAGAAACCTAGAGATTATCCTAGAAAAAACTAATAACTTGCCTAGAGGAAACCAAAGAAATTGGAACAGCCTAATTTCATAAAAATTAGGTAGTGATTTTCAATTACATAAGAAGTTTTGTTATAGTTGTAGTAGCTTTGAGCATCTTCAAGAAGATTGCTACTACTACAAAAGACCTGTATGGAACCAATACACTAGGGTGAACCATAGGAATTTTGCTAAAAAGACTCATCCACATCCTAAGAAAAACATGGTTCCTAGGGATGTTTTACTGAGGAATGGTGCTAGTAGGATAGTTAACTACTACTGCACCAAAAAGGCCCAATAATATGAAAACAAAGGTTTCTACTGCTAATGCACAAGCAGTTTCTGCTGCTGAGCCTAAAGTAATTACTGATACTATTGTGGGCAATCACTTTTATGCTGTTAAGGCCTCAGCTTGCTGGGTCTGCAAACCTAAAGTCAAAGTTTTAGATCATGTTCTCAGACACAGCAGTGCAACAATGGAGTTGAAGAAATTCGACTATGTTGATGCACAAGGCAGATCCAAGTCAGTGATGGCTTGGGTCCCTAAAAGAAACTAACTCTCTTACTTCATGTGCAGGGCAATCTACAATTCGAGCTAAAGGATAAATGCATTTTTGATAGTGGATGCTATAGCTATATGACTGGAGACCAAGGCAATCTTGATGATTTTGAAGCCATGGATGGTGGCTTTGTTTCTTTTGGTAATGATCCCAAAGGTGGGAAGATTGTTGGTAAAGGTACTATTAGAACAGGCAATTTGGATTTTGAAAAAGTGTACTTGGTAAATGGACATAAGTTTAATCTTTTTAGTGTTTCACAAATGTGTGACAAAAATTATTTTGTTCTTTTTACAGACACTGAGTGTCTTGTCTTATCTCCTGACTATAGTTGCCTGATTATAAATCAGTGCTACTTAGAGTCCCTAGAACAGACAATATATACAGTGTGGACATAAAGAATATAATTCCCAAAAGAGATTTAACTTGTCTGTTTGCCAAGGCCACAATTGATGAATCCAAACTTTGGCATAGAAGGCTTGGCCATTTGAATTCGAAACTATAAACAAATTGGTTAAGAGAAACCTTGTTAGAGGTTTACCTTCAAAAGTTTTTTAAAAACCTGAAACCTGTGTTGCTTGTCAGATGGGAAAGCAACATAGAGCTTCTTGTAAGTCCAATGTGGTGAACTCTATTTCTGAGCCCTTATATATGTTGCATATGGATCTGTTTGGGCCAACTTTTGTGAAAAGCTTGAATAAGAAAATGTATTGCCTAGTTGTCACTGATGACTATAGTAGGTTTACTTGGGTTTTCTTTCTAGCAACTAAGGATGAGACTTCTGGTATCCTTAAGGCTTTAATAACAAGTGTAGAAAACCTAGTTAATCACAAAGTTAAAGTAATCAGATGTGACAATGGAACTAAATTTAAGAATAATGTGATGAATCAGTTATGTGTTGAAAAAGGTATTTTAAGACAGTTTAGTGTGGCTAGAACTCCTCAACAAAATGGTGTTGCTAAGAGGAGGAATAGGACATTAATTGAGGCTGCTAGGACTATGTTGTCTGAGTCAAAATTACCCACTACTTTTTGGGCTGAAGCAGTTAATACTGCTTACTTTGTGCAAAATAGGAGTAAGGTAGTGAAGCCTCATAACAAGACCCCTTATGAATTGTTGCATGGTAGGAAACCTATGATAGATTTCTTGAAACCATTTGGGTGTCCTGTTACTATCTTAAATACAATTGATAACCTAGGAAAATTTGATGAGAAGGCAGACTAAGGTTTCTTTGTTGGATACTCCTCTAATAGTATGGCTTTTAGGGTATTCAATCAAAGAACTAGGCATGTGGAAGAAAACTTACATGTTTGGTTTAGTGAAACCATACCTAGTGTTGCTGGAAGTGGACCTGAATGGCTGTTTGACATAGATTCATTAACCAAAAGTATGAATTATGTGCCAGTAAATGCAGGTACAACTAACATGTCTGCAGGAACACAAGATAATTCTAATGCAGGTACACAAGACAAGGCCAATGAATCTGCATAGGAATTTGTCTTAATTGAGAAGTGGAAGCTTGATCAACTTTTCACACCCAAAGAAAAAGAGGGCAAGAGTTCACAAGATGATGTTGTTCACAAAGATGTAGAAGGTGGGGATAAACCTTCAAATGATGAAAAGGTGGTGAATGAATAACCACAAGTTGCTGATGAAGTGCAGAACAAGTCTAGTAGTAGTAACTCTGATTCTGCTGCTAAGCCTTTTGATCCTACTGCTGCACCATGATTTTCTACTGCTGACACAGATGGAATATCTTTTGATGATGTTAACTATCCAGATGATCCTGATATGCCTGGATTAGTTCATGTTTATGAAGACACTAATGATGAGGTTTTGGATGGGTTTGCTGCAGAGGCTGACCTAAACAACATGGAGAATGCAATTCTAGTCAGTCCTATTCCAACCACCAGAATACACAAAAATCATCCAAAGGAGCAAATTATTGGAGATGTTCATTCTGCTGTTCAAACAAGGAGTAAAACAAAATGTTTCAGAGATTTGTTTGATCAAGGGTTATTTGCTCAATCTCTTCATCAGAGAAATAGCTACAAGGATTTGCAGAATTGTATGTTTGCTTGTTTCTTGTCACAAGTGGAACCCAAGAATGCCTACACAGCATTAAAAGATGAAAGTTGGGTTGAAGCTATGCAAGAGAAGTTATTGCAGTTCATGCTTCAAGAAGTCTGGACATTGGTTGATTTGCCTTCAGGGAAAAAGGCAATTGGTACTAAATGGGTGTTCAGATGCAAAAGAGATGAAAGAGGAATAGTGATTAGAAACAAAGCTAAATTGGTGGCTCAAGGATACACACAGGAAGAGGGCATTGATTATGATGAAGTATTTGCACCAGTAGCAAGGGTAGAGGCTATCAGACTATTCTTGGCATTTGCTTCATTCAGGAACTTCACTGTGTATTCGATGGATATGAAAAGTGCTTTCTTGTATGGAAAGATTGATAAAGAAGTGTATGTGATGCAACCACCTGGTTTTGAAGACCCTAATTATCCTGATAGGGTTTATAAGGTAGATAAAGCACTGTATGGTTTACATCAAGATCCTAGAGCTTGGTATGACACCTTGTCTAAGTATTTGTTAACCAATGGTTTTAGTAGGGGAACCAATGACAAGACTCTGTTCATCAAGAAAGACAAAAAGGATATCCTACTTGTTCAAGTATATGTAGATGATATCATTTTTGGGTCTACAAATAAGGTGTTATGTGAGGAATTTGAGAAGCTTATGCATAGCAGATTTCAGATGAGTTCTATGGGGGAACTCACTTTCTTTCTAGGGCTTCAAGTTAAGCAGAACAAAGATGGGATTTTCATCAGCCAAGACAAGTATATGGCTGATATTTTGAAGAAATTTGGTTTTTCTGATGTGAAGCCAGCTAAGACAACAATGGAGACCAACAAGCCTTTGCTCAAGGATGAAGATGGGGAAGAGGTTGATGTACATTTGTACAGATCTATGATTGGATCTTTGATGTATCTAACTGCTTCAAGGCCATACATTATGTTTGCTGTGTGTGCTTGTGCCAGATTTCAAGTGAACCCCAAAGTTTCTCACTTGAATGCTGTGAAAAGGATTTTTAGGTACTTAAGGAGTCAACCCAGGTTGGGCCTTTGGTATCCTAAGGATTCACCTTTTGATCTGGTGGCATACTCAGATAATGATTATGCTGGAGCAAGTTTGAATAGGAAGTCAACTTCTGGAGGCTGTCAATTTCTTGGACATAGGTTGATCTCTTGGCAATGCAAGAAACAGACTGTGGTGACTAATTCAACAACTGAAGCTGAGTATGTGGTTGCTTCTAGTTGCTGTGGACAAGTGCTCTGGATTATGAATCAATTGCTGGATTATGAATCAATTGCTGGATTATGGGTACAACTTTATGAACACCAAAATTTACATTGATAATAACAGTACTGTCACACCCCCAGAATCGGGTCCAGCGGAAGCATACATGTCGCTGGGGTGCAACTCAATTGGTATCACAACACAAGTACAAAGAACGGTTTTCACCTCATTCATTTAGAATAAAATTTTTTATCAAAAGTGTTGAATTTACATTGTTAAAAGTAGTGCGGAAATAGGCCTTTAAAACAATTAAAACGGTCCCCAAATGAATATCAGAGTCCTCTATGACCATGCCATGCCCTGCCAAAAGCCTCCAGTAGCGTGCTATTGCTTATACCTGAAAATACATGCTAAAAGTGTCAACACGAGGTTGGTGAGTTCATAGAATTTAGTGTAAAATGTAATGTATTTGAATAATGATTTCCCAGCAAAGGCATTGTAAATCCACTAAGTCCCAAGTCCCGCCCATACAAGACTTGCAACCTGTGTGTTTACAACCCACTGCCAAATAAGTTTTGGTTTATGTGAACGTAAGTAATATATGGAAAACAAAATTTAATGTTAAATATGACAATATCCTCATGACAATGATGTCATATTATTAATTTGGACAATGTCGCCATATAAACAATTCTGACAATGACGCCATATAAACAATTATGACATTGACACCATATAAACAATTATGAAAATGACGCCATATAAACAATTAATGACAATGACGCCATATAATTAAAATAATACGTAATTAACAGTCCATGATAAATAAAAATGGGACTCTAATGTGGCAATGAAATAACTTAAGCAATGTAAATGGATTTAATGAAATTGAAATTGTAACAAAGTGATGTTCAATGTATTCTCCCCCGTGAATTTAGAAATTAATTAATCAATGTAAAACGGGGCTATGAAAACTCACAGAAATCCTTAAAAGATTAAAGTGCTTTTGAAGGTAAATGAAAATAATTGAGCATGTATTCTCCCCCAAAACGTATAAAGGTAGGGGCTATTGAACTCACCTGATGCAATAGCTATGATGATAAAAGTGGGTACATTGATATGAGGCACGATCTCTAACCGCAACCTAATATGAATGATAGGATCTAATGTAAGCAATGAAATGATGCTACACATGCAAATACGTATGTTAACGATACCACTCGTTAATTTTGAAAGTAACGTTTATCGTCGAAAAATACATTGTTGACGTCTCGTTAAGTTATAACTACTTTTCGTGTAAACATGTTGAAATGATACTCCATGATCCTCGTTTGATGTTATATCGGCAAATAATGTTTTCGTCGTAGTTTAACATTTTTCATAACTTGAAAAATATGATGTTATATCGGCAAATAATTTTTTCGTCGTAGTTTAACATTTTTCATAACTTGAAAAATATGCCCAAATGGCCTCGCAAAACTAATCGCGAAATGGTGTACTTTAAGTGTTAGTGAATATGCTTGGCGTTTTTTTTTTTTTTTTGAAAACCTTATAACTTTATCTTGTATTCATATGCTTGTCGTTTTGATCATACACGTCACGATCCATGAGAAATAGGCTGTCAAAAATAAATAAAGTTCGTCGGGTTTCAAATGCGTGTATCTTGGTCGTTCTAAGCTCGCTTTCTACGTTCTTTATATCCACGGCTTCGTATAAACATGAACTAACATAATCTCAGTAGGTCGGGTCGTCTACATCACATCTAATGCCTCATTTTGTCCTTTGAATCTCGGCAAACAGCAAGCCATTTTTAAGAAATTAGTTTTTCGTTGTTTAACTCAGAAAAATCATAACTTTCTCATCGTAAGTCAGTTTCTAGTGATTCAAGCGGCCACGGTTTCGTTTTTGAAAGAACTTTCTGGATATGATGGCCAAAATAGTTCAAAAGTTATTGAGTTTTCCAGATTACACGTTTTAGGAAAGTAGCTATTTCTATTGTTGAAAAATCAATGTTTAAGGTTCAAGACTAGTTCAAAACTTAATCAAACGACTTCAAATCAACACCACAACCTATCTAATCCTACCATACACCTTCTTAAGGTGTCATGGGTTCCTAAACATCACCAACTTTGGTGGATTTCATGAGGTTACTAACAAAACTTATGGATCTAGTGTTAAAGCTTATTATTAAACAAAGTGGTATATATATAACATATATATTTGCATGTTCAACTACTAATATAACTTGAAAACAATTAAATGAAAGTATGAAAAGATTAGAAAGATGTTCTTGAAGCTTACTTGATGATTTGATGAGATTTTGATGAAAATAAGTATGAAACCTTGGGATTTTATCACAAAATCCTAACAAGAAATGTAAATGGAGCTAGATTATAACTTGTTCTTCCAAAAATGATGGATTATGGTTGGTGTTCTTATGTTGGCCGAACAAGGAAGAGAGGAAAAGAGAGAATATGATCTTTATTTGCTAGTTGATTTGGTTATGTATGTGTTTGTCTAATTAATTAGAAAACATATAGCTACTTTGCATTAAATGAAAGGATACTAGTAATCAAGTGTTGGAAGGGTTTAGAGGGCTTAGGGGGGCGGCACATGTGCTAAGATGGAAGAGATTTGATGCTAATTAATGAACTTGTCTCCCATTATCTATGTATTAGTTAGTTTAGTGCATACATTAGGTGTTATCGGGTACCGAATTAACTAAAAAAATAACCCGTGACGAGGAAAATAAAAATACGACGAAGTTGTAAAATTTGTAAAATCATATTCCTTGCAAGAATCGGGTGTTAGAATAATTATTGGGTTGAAATAGCGCAAACCGACGGAGTTATAAGCTCCTAACGGAAAATGTAGCAATTGATTTAAAAACACCGGGTAAAGTAATAATATAATATTTATATCATTATAATTAGTATGAAAATATATTAGGATCATAGTCGGGAGTGTCGGGTATAATGTTGGTAGAAATGACTGAGTGGTAACGTTAATTAAACAATTAAGCATACGTTAATGAAAATCACACAAACCCGTGCATGACTTAATATGATAATGATGTTACGGATGATATGTAGACTACTCTAGTCTATATGATGTGTCCTTACTGATGATGCATGAATACGCAGCTAAAACTTATCGGTTACGCGCATTTGAATACCCATAAACCTAGTTTACGTAATGATGAATGATAATCATGAATAGTGATTTCGCTCCGGGAATGAATAGTGTCACGTGAATAGTAAAATTTTTGAAAACTTCTCAAAGTCTCAAACTAACTTCAAAAATGATGAATAGTGAAATGATGAATAGTAATCCATGAATAGTAATTTCCCGAGATGAATAGTGAAAATTTGAAGCTTGAAAAGGACCCGAAATTACGAGTTGTGACAAGTACAATGTGTATTATTAAAAATCCTGTTTTTCATTCAAAAATAAAACATATTGAGATAAGACACCATTTTATTAGAGATTCTTATGAGAAAAAGTTAATTCAAATAGTTAAAATCCATACTGACAACAATGTTGCAGATTTACTCACTAAAGGTTTTGATGTGAGTAGATTTCAATTTTTAATTGCTAGTATAGGGATGATCAATCTTTGAAAAAATCTTATCTCTGTGTGTTTTTGTATTAGTTTGTAAGGATTTGTACTGTTATTATTCAAATAAGTGTGTTTTTATTGCTTGCTCTGTTTGTATGTTGTCTGCTGCTAGTTGTTTATTCAAATGCTATGAAAAACTCTAACTTGGGATTATTGTGGTATTTTGTTTCTTGTGTTTTTGTGGTTATGGACTAATCTTTTGCAGGATAATTCTATGAGGAATGATGATTTGATGAGAAAAAAGGTGTTAGAAAAAGTCAGCAGACATTCTACTGCTAGCATCAAAAGTTTCTGCTACTGGGCAAAACATTCTGCTGCTCAAGTTGAAACTATTGGGATTCTACTGCTTGGTTTGAAAGTAAAGGGACTATTTTGTAACTTGGAGCGAATAAAACCCTAAATAGATCTAAACGGTATAAAAACCCAATTTGATCTTACAATTACCTTTGTGCGCCCAAAATTCACTTTAATTCAAACCCTAACACATCTTTTTAACATCTGATCAAAAATCCCCAAAATCAAAACCCTAATTTTACAATGGCAGCAAGAGACTTCTCCGATAATCACAATCAAGTGGCGTTTCTTCAAAAGGTCCCAGAAGCAGATGGTTTTGCTGAAGTTATTGACTTTCTTAATGCTACTCATTTAAGGTATGCATTAACAGCAAATCCCACTATATACATTTCCCACATAAAACAGTTCTGGTCTACTGTTAAGGCCAAAACTAAAAATGGGGAAGAATATTTGAGAGTTGTGATAGATGAACAAAGAATAGTTATCTCTAAGTCATCTGTAAGAGAAGCACTTCATTTTTCAGATGATGAAGAAATAACTTGCCTTTCGAATTCTATTATTTTTCAAGAACTTGAAAATATGGGGTATGAGAAGAAAAATAATGGTTTAAAGTTTTTCAAAGGTCTTCTCTGCCCACAATGGAAATTTCTTCTTCACACCCTTCTCCATTGTTTAAGTCCTAAAACTACAGGGTGGAATGAGTTCAGCACAACTCAAGCATCTGCTTTGATTTGTTTGGCCACAGGACAACCCTTTAATTTTTTGGCTATGATCTTGGATGGGTTGAAAAAGAATATTTCTAGAAAAATTTATGTTTACCCAAGGTTTTTGCAATTAATCATAAATAATCAATTATCAGAACCTAAGGTACATACAAGGACACATGATAGTCCTGAGCTTAAAAGGAAATTATTTTCTTATTTGAAAAAGAATGGAACTGGTTTTTCTGGGACAATTACTCTATTGTTCCCATACATGTTACAATTGGCTGCTACTCAGGGTGAAGGTGCTGACATTCCAAAAGCTACCTATCACACACCCAATTCTGAACTCTCATTTGAACAACCCCAAAAGACCCAATCCCCTAGGATTTCACCAAACAAGGACACTGAGTTACATCAGACCAGTGTTAGGATGGAAGCAGATGAGGCTGTCATAGGTGATGGAGATGACATGATGGAAGAGGCTAACACTACTGCTTCTGGCTTAGTAGCTGGGCAGGACAGTGTTAACATAGCTAAGACCTCAACCATGGCAACATCCACTATTGAAGGTTCTCATGAACCAGAAATAGAGGATGGTAACCCCAGCCAACTGGCAAACAAGGGGGGCTTAGCTGATCAGACTAGGTCTGATACTGAGATTAATCCCATTGATTCACCTCTCAGGGAAGGTAACACATCCCGAAGTGATGAGGGTAGAGAAGATACTAATGAATTGATGGATGAATATGTACACAATGACAATGTCAATGATTCACCTCTCAGACCAGGTCACACAGGTCGAAGTGATGAGGCTAGAAATGTAACTGATGAATTGTTGGCAACACAAAATGTACAAAATGACAAATCCAAGGATCCATCTCTCGGTCCAGGTAACACATGCCGAAGTGGTGAGGATAGAATGCAACAAATCAATGAATTGATGGCAAGATGTACCAAGTTAGAAACCCAAGTTCTTGAGCTCACACAAACAGTGAATACTTTGAAACTAAAGGTAAAACATTTGGAGAGTCAAAAGAGATCAAGAACTAGGGCATTCAGGAGACTAAGGAATGTTGGCACAACTCAAAGAGTCAGCTCTTCTGAAGACCAATATTTGGGGGAGGATGCTCCAAAACAGGGGAGGAAAGAGACAAAGACTTCAGGGGAGGCTGACAAGGAAACAGGGGAAAACTTGAATGTTGAAGGTACTGATGGTGATGATAATGTGGATATGGATGTTGAATCTGGTGAGAATGATGAATTTGTTGTTAAGGATAAATCTGGAAATGAAGTGGTGTTGGAAAAGCAGATTGGAGACAAGTTAAAGACTTTGGATGCTGATGGTGTTGAAAATGTGGCTAAAGGGGATTCTGCTGCTGGTTCAGGGCATTCTGCTGCTGGGGCTAATCAACCTGCTGCTGAGCCAGAGCAAGGTTCTACTGCTGAGTTAGATGATGATGATCAACAACAACAACCACCAGAACCACAACAAGAACAACAACATGAATCTAAACAACAACCAAAATCACAACCTCAACCTACAACAACACAAACAAATCTACCACCTCCACCTCCAAGAGTTCCTGTGAAAGGAGTTACAATCAGGGAACCTATACCAAGCAAAAAGCCTACTCAATCTCATACCTATACTGGAAAAGGAAAAGGTAAGATGGTTGATGAGCCTGAACCTTATCCTGAAGATCTTCCTTTTGAATTTTGGCCAAAACATCTTCAAGAAGGCATGATGCAGAAGCTGCAAGGAAAGTAGCTGCTGAGTTTGAAGAAGAAAATAGAGCAGAGCTTGAAAGGAAAAAGAAACATGCTGAGGATGAAGCAAAGACTCAGGCTGTGCTTGATGCTTGGGATGAGGAAAGAGCAAGGTGTAAAGCTGATATGGAATTGTTAAAACAAGTCAAGGAGGAGATACAAGATACTTTTACTGAAGAAGGAATGGATTCATGGTTCAATAAATTTAAAGCAGAACAGAAGAAAAAGGTGCTCAGACCTCCAACTGTCAAGCAAGTAAGAAATTTTCAAGAGCATTATTTGAAAAATATGAAGGGCTGGAAGCTTGTGCAGTTGAAACCTTATTCAGATGAAGAAATTCAGAAGATGTTTGAGATAGCCAAGAGACAAGCTGAGAATTTTATTCCAATGGGATCTGAGGCTGCAGAAGAGATCATTACAAGGAGGTTTGGTAAGAAAAAGGTGGAGACAGATGTGATTCAAGAAAAGGAAGAAAAAGTAGAAGAAAAGATTGCTGTTGAGAAAGAGAAAGTAAAAGAAAAGGTTAAGGAAGAAGAAAAAGAGGGTCCTAGTGTTGGTAAAAAGAGAACTGGCAGAGTTTTAACGATGCAAGCTAGGAGGAAAA
Organism: Artemisia tridentata subsp. tridentata; assembly: GCA_021014915.2. Classification (NCBI taxonomy): domain Eukaryota; kingdom Viridiplantae; phylum Streptophyta; class Magnoliopsida; order Asterales; family Asteraceae; genus Artemisia; species Artemisia tridentata. Next base: position 291,873,390 of record CP139508.1, read on the forward strand.
AGAGAAAAGTTGTCATGGAAAGTTCTGAGTCTGAAAGTGAAGGAACAAAGAAGAAAAAGGCAATCAGAGGAGTTCTACATGAAAACAATTGAGTTACAACTAATGACTCAGATTGTGGATAATGATGAAGAGACTTTTGTTGACACTGATCCCTTAAGTGCAAAGACTCCTATTACCGGGTGAAAGGTTGGATATGAAAAGAAAATTCCTTGGTATGAGATCTACAGAGTTGGTGGAAGACTTCAAAGATTTAATTCATTTTCTCAGATGCTTAGAAATATTGATAGAGAGGATTTGATAAACTTGTGGGGCTTAGTCAAGAACAAATATGGTGAAAATAGACCACAAGATGAGATTCATAGAGTGCTCTGAGGAGATCTTAAAGTCATGTTTAAAGTTTGTCCTGATGATAGAGTGTGGCTGGAACAAGGAAGAAGTACTAAGATTCATCTTTGGAGATTCTATGAATCATGTGGAGTTCATGAAGTAGCATTGTCGGGAGGACTTCAGATGTATATGTTAGTTGAAAAGGATTACCCTCTAGAAAAGTCTACACTTAAGATGATGATTGAAGGAGATATTAAACTTCTTGTTAATAGTTGGAATCAAATGGTAGTTGATCTTATCAGAATGATTCAAAGAAAACTTTATGGGTAGAATTTTGGAAGAAAGAAGAAGAATTAGTGTTTGGAAGCATCCTCTTGGTGTTTATCTATGCTTTAAAGAACTTGATTATTTTGGGAGAAAATATCAAGTTTAGGGTAGGATTATTGGGATTTAAGATGCTGCTGCTTAGTTTTGATAATGCTGCTCATTGAACTAAATGGAAAATACACTAAGTATGATTCTGCTGGTAGGCTAAATCATTCTACTGCTGGAGTTTCTGAGAAGATCAAGGAAATAAGCTAAGTATGATACTACTGCTAGGTATCGAAGATTCTACTGCTAGAGTTATTATACTGCTGCTTATTGGATAATGATGTATAGTATGTTAGATAATTATGGAATAGATACGAATAGATATTATCTTGTATAGAAAGTCATTGTAACCGACTAGGACTCCTTAGACTATAAAAGGAGGATCTAGGGTTAGGGTTTAGTACACGTATTGTTAGGTGTATTCGAATCATTTCAAGGTTTCTTGTAACCCTGTTACTTTTGAGTAACCATATTAATATATTGAAGTGTTTATTGAGAATTCGTTTGTGTTCATTAATAATTCTTCTTAAGATTAAGTATTAGATTCCGCATAATACTTGATAATCATTCAAGAACAGTTTCTATACCTATTGTCTTATATCTATATCTAAGATAATTAACAAGATCGTTAGCTCAACTGGGATCGACAGTATTGATTAATACTGCTAGATCAGTTAGTGTTGCTTCCATAAAAAGAACAGTAAATGGTGCTAAGTCAATATCACCGTTTTCAAAAAGAGCACATTCAACTGAAAAGAAGCCCATTCAAAGGAATACAGTTGTTAATGCTGCTAAGGAAAAAGCAGTAGTTAATACTGCTAAGCCAAAGGAAGTGATTAATACTGTTTATGGTGATCATTTTTATGCTGCTAAGGCCTCAGATTGTTGGGTCTGGAAACCAAAATTCATAGTTTTAGATCATGTTTCCAGACACAGCAGCGCATCAATAGTTTTAAAGAAATATGATTATGTTGATGCACAAGGCAAATCCAAGTCAGTAATGGCTTAGGTCCCCAAGAGAAACTGATTTTCTTACTTTATGTGTAGGGCAATCCATAGTTGGAGTTATAGGATCAAGAAGTTGTTGACAGTGGATGCTCAAGGTACATGGCAAGCCTTATCTCATAGATTTTGAAGCAATTGATGGAGGATATGTTGCCTTTGGGAGTAATTACAAAGCACAAAGGAGGGAAAATCAGAGGCAAATGTACAATAAAAACTGATAAATTAGATTTTGAAAATGTGTACTTTGTAAAAGAGCTTAAGTTTAATCTCTTTAGTGTCTCACAAATGTGTGACAAAAAGAACAGTGTTCTTTTACTGGCACTGAGTGTTTTGTCTTGTCTCCTGCTTTAACTTGACTGATGAAAGTCATGTTTTACTTAAAGTTCCTAGAACAGACAACATATACAGTGTTGATTTAAAGAACATGGTTCCCAAAGGAGGTCTGACTTGTCACTTTGCAAAGGCCACATCTGATGAATCTAAGCTTTGGTATAGAAGGCTTAGACACTTAAATTTCAAAACAGTGAATAAATTGGTTAAGGGAAACCTTGTTAAAGGTTTACCTCCTAAATTTTTTGAAAATAATAAAACCTGTGTTGCTTATCCGAAGGGAAAGCAAAACAGAGCCTCCTATAAGATCAAGGCAGTGAACTCTATAAATCAGCTTTTACATATGTGGCACATGGATTTATTTGGACCAACATTTGTGAAAAGTTTAATAAAAAGGATGTATTGCCTAGTTGTCACAGATGATTTTAGTTGGTTTACTTGGGATTTCTTTTTAGCAACTAAAGATGAAACCAGTGGCATTCTTAAGACTTTCATAACCAGGATAGAAAACCTAGTTAATCATAAGGTTAAGGTGATAAGATGTGACAATGGAACTGAATTCAAGAATTGGGATATGAATCAGTTTTATGAGATGAAGGGTATTATGAGACAGCATAGTGTAGCTAGGACTCCTCAACAGAATGGTGTTGCTGAGAGGAGAAATAGGACACTAATTGAGGCTGCTAGAACAATGTTAGCTGATTCTAAGTTACCTACTACCTTTTAGGCAGAAGTAGTTAATACTGCTTGCTATGTAAAAAATAGAAGTTTAGTAGTTAAGGCTCATAACAAGACCCCTTATGAACTATCACATGGTATAACACCAATGTTAAGCTTTTTAAGACTATTTGGGTGTCCTGTTACTATCCTCAATACCATAGATCACTTAGGCAAGTTTGATGGCAAGGCTGATGAAGGTTTCTTTGTTGGATACTCACTGAATAGCAAAGCTTTTAGGGTGTTCAATAGTTGAACCGGGAAAGTGGAAGAGAACTTGCACATTAAGTTTAGTGAGAGTACACCTAATGTTGCAGGTAGTGGACCAGACTGGCTGTTTGATATTGATGCCCTAACCAAAACAATGAATTATGAGCTAGTTGCTGAAGGTACACAGTCTAATGAGTTTGCAGGTACAAAAGCTAATACTGATGTAGGTACACAAGCTAGAAAGGAGACAAAATCTGCACAAAAGTACATTTTGTTACCTATATGGACTGTTGATCCACTTATCTCAATCCAAGATCCAAAGAGTTCATAGGAAGATGATCAAGATGAATATCCAAAAGATGATAATGAACATGGTGTTAAATCTACAAGTAAGGAAGAAAAGCAGAATAATGAATCTCCAAGAAAAGAAACAGAAGAACAAGTGCTGGATGATAATGTTAGCAGTTCTAATGATGTTAATGCTGCTAATGATGGTAACAACACAAATAATGATAAAACTGTTAATACTGCTGACAAGGAAGGCATTGTTGTTGATGAAGATGAATATCCAGTTGATCCAAACATGCCTCCTTTGGAATATATCTATGCTGATTCTGACAATGAAGAAGTTGGTGCAGAGGCTTACATAAACAACATGAATGATACTATACCTGTCAGTCCTATTCCAACTACTAGAATTCATAAGCATCATCCTCAAGAACAAATCATTGGAGATGTGAAGTCAGCTGTTCAAACAAGAAGAATTGTAACACCCCAACCCGACAAGGGCTAAAATGCTACATTATGGTGACAAATCAAAACGTACAACGCAAGCGGAAGACTTATAAACATAAAATTTACAAAGGTTCGAAATAAATCTAAGGACATAATAAATCTAAACGATAATAACTAATCAAATTAGAATACAAGTCTGAATCAAATCTAAATGGAAATAACTCCAAAGTCTAATCCAAATGGAAAAGGAATCTATCGTCAAGGTAGTCCACTAAGAGCTCCTACGCACTCTTCACTCAAACCCAGCTTCCAACCTAAAACCTACCACAGGAAAAGAAATGCAGCTGAGCTTAAAAAGCCCAGTCAACAGATTTATAAAATAAATGAATAATCAAACATGTATATGTAAAGAAAGAGGAAACACAGGCTCTTGTTGAATCGAATATCATCTGTGAAAAGAATGAGAGATCAAGATCATCTGAACAAATACCATAAGCCAACTGAAATGAAGAAAACAGAATATGGTGCATTGGAGAATAACATAAGGTATATCAAAATGTATCAAAGGTGTAAGGGTTGTCAGAAATCTACCACGAGCCCAGAAACATATCATAACATAAACATCATAATCATGGTCTTCATCAATACATAAGTAACATAATGGATTAGTTAGCTCCCAGAAATGTGAAGGGCATGTATTGTACACAGTACTAATCACCAGAAATATAACATATAACATAACAGATCAGATCTAGGATGCATCCATACGCCCCTGCAGAAATCATAATCATTGTGGCCAAACATAATACATAACAAAAGGGACGTGATAGGTCATCACTCCCCCACCCTAGAGTCATGCCATTGGTGCATCAATGACATGGTCATGGAACCCCCATGACTAGTGATAGCTCGGGTATCAAACTTAAGGTCAAACAGAATGCCGTGGTAATGACACAGAATCTAAGGTCATCATAAATTTCATAATCACAGGTTTACATCAAGGGTACATAGCAAAGGTTCATGGCAAAGGGTGCAGAGCAAAGGTTCATGGCAAAGGGTGCATAGCAAAGGTTCATATCAAAATCAGAAGATAAGTAAATCAGAAGGCATGAAAGGATCATAAGAAACCTTATAAGAAAGGTCAAAATATCTGTACCATATGCAAGCAACCAAAATAAGAAAGGATACCGAAACAGGGAATCACTACTTCTTCATCGAACCTATACAATTTAATGATCAAGTGTTACTTTTAAGCTCGTTTTAATTAGATTTTAGGTTTCTTTCTATTTTTAGAAACTTTATATTTTTAGTAACCTTCCAGATTAAGTAACTTTCCATAATTAGTAACTTTTCATTTTTAGTAAGTTTCCATATTTAGCAGGTTTCCATATTTAGTAACTTTCCATATTTAGTAAGTTTCCATATTTAGCAGGTTTCCATATTTTGTAACTTTCCATATTTAGTAAGTTTCCATATTTAGCAGGTCTCCATATTTAGTAACTTTCCATATTTAGTAAGTTTCCCTATTTAGTAACTTTTAACACGACTTCCCAATTTAGTTAAATTCGGTTTTGGTTTTCGGGATTATCAATTAGGTTTAACATATTCACACACAAGTCAAAACGACATTAACAAGTCATACCCAAAATAGAAACAAGTATTGGGGCACCTAACATGAAAAGAACACCTTGAACATATAAACAATACATGTATACACATTAACTGATTTTATCATAAAATTAAGCCCAACAAACGAATTTTAAAAATGTAACAGAACCCAAAACTAAAAATCCAAAAAATTATCACAGTAGCCCATATGTCTTAGGAGTCTACTGGAATTTTTAAAGATTTTATTATCATGTGTAATCCCCTTTTAAAAATCGTCTAATTTAACATGTTCAGATTCGGATCTGCAGATACACTTTGAAAGTATGCTCTTAAAAACCTAACCATATTACTTCAGAAAATTCTACAAAAATTCCTGGAGGTATTATACATATGACATATGATTCCTGTAAATTTTTGGCCTATAATATACTATGGTTTGGAAATGAAAAATCATGGAACTCGACTGAAAAACAACTCAGCAAACACATTTTAACACATGAACACATTAAATTCAGAAAAACATCCAAATCAAACTCAAATTTGTTCAAACCAATTGAAATATTTTCCTAGGATCCTAAACTAGGTTTACATGCAAAATTTCAGTATTAGAACCTTTAGAAGCTCAAGTTATCAAGCCCACAAAATCGACATTCAGAACAGTCAATCACACAAATCCATTCTAAACCATATTTAGCACCATTTAATTATCCAACTTGCATATAAGCTTATACCCTTCAACCACAACTCATCTAGGCATCATATTAACATACTTATACAATCAAATCCAAGGAATAAAACACCAATTTCAGTTCATGTAATCTAATATTCAAGAACCATTTTAATTTATTTACAAACAAGCCCTAATTCGTCTAATTCTTTTTAACCCAATCAACCACGTGATCAATATAAATTTTATTTACAGAAATTTCTCATCACAAACATATTTATAAATAGTCCATATAAATCATTCAAGATTAAAAACAATAAACTACACACGAACACATAAAATAACAACACCAAAATCACCAAAAACCCTAATTCTTACACGTTAACATCCATGATTTTATGTGACGATTTTATGGTTAACGAGAAACATAATAAACGGATTAATAGGTGTATTAAACTTGTTACAATTAGGTTTTCATGATAATAACAATTCCAATTCATATACTCATGTTTGTGTCGAATTAAAAAGAAGGAAAAACAAGAGATGGTATGGAGATACCTTGGATTTGCGAGACCAAGAGAAAGAACAAAAACCATAGGACCCTAATGATCAAACACTTATGAATCCCAACAACAAACCTTCAAACCTTCTTTCCCTAGAGAGATATAGAGATAGCAGGAACTTGTTTTCTTTTTTTTTTCTTTTTTTTTTTTTTGATTGTCGTACAGTGAAGGGGAGGGAGGGAGAAATAAAAAGGCCGGTCTTGGAGATAAGAAAGAGAGTGGGTTATTTTTGGAATGGATCAATTATATTTAATTTCTTCTAAATCATGGGCTTGGTTGAGGATTTTAAATTTCTATCTTCCATGTATAAAACTTGTATGTATTTGGCCCATATAGGGTGTATAGTTCATGAAGGACTAGGAAGGATTTTAAAAATTTGTAACAAATGTTTTTATTTTATATTACTTAAGTTAATTTTATTAATAACATATAGTTTAGGTGCTTAATTATAATGTGAAAATTTAATTATAGGGTAATGATTTAAATTACATATAGTTGTATATTCAAACTTAGGTTAAAATGTATAATGTTCTTGCATGTTCTCATAAATTCAAAATTTTAGAGGGGCAAAATGGGAATTTCACATGAATGGAATTTTAGGGTTTTACAACTCTTCCCCTCTAACAGAAAATTTTCGTCCTCGAAAATTGAGTAGACAGATCAGATGGAAATGTATCGAATCACAGAAGATGTGTGGATGACATATACGTATAATTCTTCAATTTCTCATGACCCAAACCTGACGCTCCAGGATAGCCTCAGGCTCTTCAATTACAGACAAATCATTACAAATCTCGATCGAACGAATGCGGAACATATACATGACATGAAACACATGTACACATGAGGCAAATACGGAGGTAGTGCTAAACGATAAAACCTCATCAACTCTATCGAGATTCTGAGTGAACTGAGGAACTGGCTAATAATCAGAGAAGCACATATCAAAATTACCAAACGTCTCAAGAGTTTCATATAGAGGTGGGTAACATATTCGTATCAACGATCAGCTAAGCACATATCGGAATATCAAAACGTATCAGAAGTCTAATGGAATAGGTAGAATAATCGCACGGATCAGAATAAATCTAAGGTCTAACGTGTCGTGAACTAAATCTTCCTCAAACGCCAAAACGCCCAACACTGTTGTACGGAACACACCAATTCCCTGTCTAAAGTTTCAGAATTTCTCTTCCAACATGATAACTAATCCATTAGTCATTGAATTTACTCAGGTCCTTCAATAAACAGCTCCCTAACCTAATTTAACCCAAAAGGTGTTCTTCATCTCTGTCAAAAATCCTGCTCAACACATCTTCCAAGCTCGAATAGTTGTTCTGCTTATTCATTGGTTTGGAGGTACAAAGCATTACTAACTCGAGTCTGGTCCCTCAAGCCTTCAGTAGCTCTTCCTAGGAATGTGATGTTGAAACGCGAATCTCTGACATGATCACTACAGGTGCGCCATGTAGTTTTAAATAATCTCCGGCCAAAGAAATCACTGCCAATCTTGCAAGTGAGCTGACCTAGTCAAACCGTCCTCTAACACTCAATTCGTGTTGTCCTCCCTAAATGTGCGTGGAATTCCCATTACAAAATCCCAAAAAGTTTAATCTCACTTCTACATACGAACATCCAACACTAAGGCAAATCACTTGTACGCTGATACTGAATCTTAACCTAACCACTTCACCACAAAGGTAGTTACAACCGTCTTCATACCATTTCGTCAAAATATCTGCTGCAAGTCTCTACACATAATAGTAAAACTAAGATGAGTAGATAAAATAGTGTGCTTCAATCAAAACCGCTTCCTTCAAGTCTTCTAACATCGATCATGTTCCATCTTCTTGCTCCCTAGCTTCTTCATGCCTGTCACCAACCATTCCCAAGTCATGTGTCGGATAGTTCACTTCTTGCGGTTCTAGCTGTACCAACAATCTTCCCGTGTTGCATAAGGACAATAGCTAAGTCTCCTTCTTGAGTAGGAACAAATCTCTTTCTAGATTTCAACTTCTCCTTCAAAATTTTCTCTTCGGAAATACTACATAGAGCTTCTTCTGACGTAAAAACTTCAACACAGAATACGAAGATGATTTCCATGTTTCTCTTTCGTCTCTGAATATACCAATATGTCATACTATGACAAATTGTCCAAGTATTCATGAAAGACACGATTCATCAAGTTCATAGGAATAGTCAGAGTAGTAGCCAATACGATTGGCATCACAATACTCATAGAGATCAAAACGAATACGGAGAGCAATTCTAGGAACATCTCGCTCCTTTAAACGTAATAGAAAAATGATCGGATCTAAGATTCATCATTGGGAAAATTTCACACTCTGGAGTTGATTAATCAAATCGTCGATTCGAGGTAACGGATAACAGTTCTAACCACAATACTATTCAGCTTCCCGAGATCACTACACAACTTCATGCTATCATCATCCTTCTTCATGAATACAACTTGAGTACACCACGGATACACGCAAACGGATAAAACCACTTTCTAAAAGCTGGTCCTTTAATTCTTTCCATTCAACCGATGTCACAAGATACGGAGTTTCAGAATTAGGAAAAACATTGCTCTTATACGGATAGAGTTTTTGAATCAACCAACTTACTGATCTCAGGCACTTCTCAAGACATCCTATGATCCCAATAAGTTCAAGTTATATGATGTAACTATTATCGCGTTGGCCAGGCGTCATAATACTTGCATCATATACACATACCTTTATTGCAATCACAGTTTTCCTCGAGTCGTGACTAAACAAACTTCATAACCAGATCAAAACAAGATCACACTCAAATGGAAATCTTGATAGTTCATTAAGGAATACATTACGAAAATTTCAAACAACCGAATAACTCTCGAGTCGAGTTTTATCAAACGAAATATCATCACAACCGCAACAGATTAACGTACGAATTTTTAAAACAGATGTGATCAGAATTATTTACCAGGCTGGGAACCATGGTACAGAGTTCGAGTTTCTCGAACCGCCAAAGATTACAAATCTAATATGACTGTTGTTAGCATCTCGATGCTCAGTCAACAAATCCATATCCAGAATAATATTAGGTCGAATATTTCCAAAGGAAACAGATTAGCAGAACGAAACTTATCTTCCAATACCTTCAAAACACACTGGATAATTCCGATACTCGTGACGGATAATCACAAGTTTTCTCATAGAAATAGAAATGAGTAAAGCAGATTCTAATAGTGCAGAGGAGACCTTAATATGCTTAGCAAAAGCAAGGGAAACTACAGAATGTGTCGAACACATCGGATTCATATATATACGAATTCTCTGAACGAATGAAAAGGTATCCAAACGAATCGGAGATCGAAATTCAAAGAATGTGGTCACATCAGAGAGTGAAACCTGTAAGGCATTACTACAAAAGTCTCAAAGCATTCTAAACTTATGTGATCACTAAACTTATATTGCGTATCTTGCTAAATTTCCTAAGTCTCCGGAACGAATGATCTTATAAGAGCCTAACTGAAAACAGAGGCATAAATCAGAGCGGCGTAAAAGAAAGATTAACAATCAAAGCCTTATCGCATAATCTACCCAATCCTCACAGGTCATAACTAAAGTTTCTACAGGGAAAAACCTACGGCAAGACTTCAAGGGTTGTCTTATAATCTCTTACAGTGGAAGCCTAAGGGTCCAAATTTCACAGGTCAAGGTTTTATGTACTACAAGTCGCAACCTGGGCTCTGATACCATAATTGTAACACCCCAACCCGACAAGGGCTAAAATGCTACATTATGGTGACAAATCAGAACGTACAACGCAAGCGGAAGACATATAAACATAAAATTTACAAAGGTATGAAATGAATCTAAGGACATAATAAATCTAAAAGATAATAACTAATCAAATTAGAGTACAACTCTGAATCAAATCTAAATGGAAATAACTCCAAAGTCTAATCCAAATGCAAAAGGAATCTATCGTCAGGGTAGTCCACTAAGAGCTCCTACGCACTCTTCACTCAAACCCAGCTTCCAACCTAAAACCTGCCGCAGGAAAAGAAATGCGGCTGAGCTTAAAAAGCCCAGTGAACAGATATATAAAATAAACGAATAATCAAACATGTATATGTAAAGAAAGAGGAAACACAGGCTCTTGATGAATCGAATATCATCTGTCAAAAGAATGAGAGATCAAGATCATATGAACAAATATCATAAGTCAACTGAAATGAAGAAAACAGAATATGGTGCATTGGAGAATAACATAAGGTATATCAAAATGTATCAAAGGTGTAAGGGTTGTCAGAAATCTACCACGAGCCCAGAAATATATCATAACATAAACATCATAATCATGGTCTTCATCAATACATAAGTAACATAATGGAGTAGCTAGCTCCCAGAAATGTGAAGGGCATGTATTGCACATAGTACCAGTCACCAGAAATATAACATATAACATAACAGATCAGATCTAGGATGCATCCATACGCCCCTGCAGAAATCATAATCATTGTGGCCAAACAAAATACATAACAAAAGGGACGTGATGGGTCATCACTCCCCCACCCTAGAGTCATGCCATTGGTGCATCAATGACATGGTCATGGAACCCCCATGACTAGTGATAGCTCGGGTATCAAACTGAAGGTCAAACAGAATGCCATAGTAATGACACAGAATCTAAGGTCATCAGAAATATCATAATCATAGGTTCACATCAAGGGTGCATAGCAAAAGTTCATATCAAAGGGTACATAGCAAAGGTTCATGGAAAAGGGTGCATAGAAAAGGTTCATATCAAAATCAGAAGATAAGTAAATCAGAAGGTATGAAAGGATCATGAGAAACCTTATAAGAAAGGTCAGAATATATGTACCTTATGCAAGCAACCAAAATAAGAAAGGATACCGAAACAGGGAATCACTCCTTCTTCACCGAACCTATACAATTTAATGATCACGTGTTACTTTTAAGCTCGTTTTAATCAGATTTTAGGTTTCTTTCTATTTTTAGAAACTTTCTATTTTTAGTAACCTTCCAGATTAAGTAACTTTCCATAATTAGTAACTTTCCATTTTTAGTAAGTTTCCATATTTAGCAGGTTTCCATATTTAGTAACTTTTCATATTTAGTAAGTTTCCATATTTAGCAACTTTCCATATTTAGTAAGTTTTCATATTTAGCAGGTTTCCATATTTAGTAACTTTCCATATTTAGTAACTTTTAACACGACTTCCCAATTTAGTTAAATTCGGTTTTGGGTTCGGGATTATCAATTAGGTGTAACATATTCACACACAAGTCAACATGAAATTAACAAGTCATACCCAAAATAGAAACAAGTATTGGGGCACCTAACATCAAAAGAACACCTTGAACATATAAACAATACATGTATACACATTAACTGATTTTATCATAAAATTAAGTCCAACAAACGAATTTTAAAAACATATCAAAATCCCAAAACATAAATCCAAAAAATTATCACAGAAGCCCATGTGTCTTAGAAGTCTACTGAAATTTTTACAGATTTTATTATCATGTGTAAAGCCCTTTTAAAAATCGTCTAATTTAACATGTTCAGATTCAGATCTGCAGATACACTTCAAAAGTATGCACTTAAAAACCTAACCATATTACTTCAAAAAATTTTACAAAAATTCAAGGAGCTATTATACATATGATATATAACTTCTGTAAATTTGTGGCCTATAATATGGCATGGTTTGGAAATGAAAAATTATGAAACTCGACTGAAAAACAACTCATCAAACACATTTTAAAACATGATCACATTAAATTCATAAAAACATCCAAATCAAACTCAAATTTGTTCAAACCAATTGGAATACTTTCCTAGGATCCTAAAATAGGTTTAAATGCAAAATTTCATTATTAGAACCTTTAGAAGCTCACGTTATCAAGCCCACAAAATCGACATTCAGAACTGTCAATCACACAAATCCATTCTAAACCATATTTAGCACCATTTAATTATCCAACTTGCATATAAGCTTATACCCTTCAACCACAACTCATCTAGGCATCATATTAACATACTTATACAATCAAATCCAAGGAATCAAACACCAATTTCAGTTCATGTAATCTAAATAGTCAAGAACCATTTTAATTTATTTACAAACAAGCCCTAATTCGTCTAATTCTTTTTAACCCAATCAACCACGTGATCAATATAACTTTTGTTTCCAGAAATTTCTCATCACAAACCTATTTATAAACACTCCATATAAATCATTCAAGATTAAAAACAATAACCTACACACGACCACATAAAATAACAACACCAAAATCACCAAAAACCCTAATTCTTACACGTTAACATCCATGATTTTATGTGACAATTTTATGGTTAACGAGAAACATAATAAATGGATTAATAGGTGTATTAAACATGTTACAATTAGGTTTTCATGATAATAACAATTCCGATTCATATACTCATGTTTGTGTCGAATTAAAAAGAAGGAAAAACAAGAGATTGTATGGAGATACCTTGAATTTGCGAGACAAAGAGAAAGAACAAAAACCTTAGGACCCTAATGATCAAACACTTATGAATCCCAATGATGAACTCAAATAAGTACATTTTATTACCATCATTTATCCTATGTATTTGACTTGTTTTATTATATTATATATGAGAATTGATACTTAATTGCTTACTTTTGTAATTCTCAGGTAAAAACAAGCATTTGGTGAAACTAAGCGATTTTGGACTAAAAATGGAGCAAAACAAGCAAGATTGGAAAAGTCTACTGAATTGAAGAGATTAAGGACCATTGCCTGACTTTGAAGAATGCGCCGCATGGATTTATCCCATGCGCCGCATATGAAACCTTGGTCAACGAGAAGAACCAACTTGTTTTACTCCAGATGCGCCGCATGAAGCTCCTGATATGCGGCGTATCAATCTCAAGACTTCACCAGATATCCAAGATATTGAAGAATATTCGCAAATATTATAATCCTGGACCCCACGCGAAGTTACCTTGATACGCCGCATCGGACCAATCCGATGCGCCGTATCGGCCATATACAATCCTTACCAAGAATTCAAGAGATCAAGTGAAGATTAGAAGCTTAATGAAGAAGTCAAGATTACAAGTCGACACTTGAAGATGCTTTCGTATTTTGGCCATAAAATCTTCATCCGGACTCCGTTTTAGGTGATTCAAGCGGCCACGGAAAGAGAAAAAGGAGATCTACCTGTATCTGAAGGAGATGCGGCGCATCTGGTCCTTAGATGCGCCGTATTGAGAGATGAGGCGCATCTGGTATTTAGATGCGCCGTATTGGGTCAGTTTCAGACTTGGATGCTACGTTTACTTATAGATGCGGCGCATCTAACTCTATAGATGCGCCGTATCGACCCAGATTTCAGAATCTATAAATACCGAACTCATTAACGAATTTGGGGATTTTTGGGAACCCTTAGGGGCATTCCCAGACGATCAAAGCCTCTCCAAACAGTAGAAGATCAATATTGAAGACCTAATCATCCTTGAAGAACATCTCTAATCATTGTTATATTACTTAATCATTCGGTTAGCGTATCGTATTCATTATGTTTCATACTTTATTCGTTATGATTATGTTTATGTACTTTGTTACAGAGATTATGGGCTAACACCCTTAGGTGTTAGCCATGTTTATGAAGTTTTATTAGTTTTTATGATTTTGTCGATGTGTTTGCTTGGTTATTGGATTGGGTGCTTGTCGATAAAAACTCGTTTATTGCTTATCACTAGTTGAAGTCTATGTAACTAGGTTATGATCCTTATAACTTTAATTGATGTGACTTAACTACCTGTAATTGTGGTTGCTTTGGTTGAGTTATATGCGTGTTAACCCGAATCTCTATTAGGAATCATTGTTTGGCATAAACGGAACGTGTCTACAACCTAATAGGACTAGTAGCGTGTAATACCGAACTAGGTTAGATGGTTTAAAGCAATAAGTTAGTATTGATGCTAGACGAGTCACTATGATCTTTCGTCATATCCGCCCCGAGGGCAAGTTACTTAATTGTGACAGAATTTCGTAACTGATATGCCGATTAACAATTGAATGAATTAAAACAAGTAGACATAAGCATGTATAACTATAAAATGGATTAGACTTGGCTAACCCGTTCTTCCTATCTTTGGTGTCTTCATACTTGTATTGTTTGTTTATCTTAGTTTAGTTAGAATAAAACCAAACCCGTGCCAGTCTCTCAGGCTGAACCCCCCTTTACGTTAGTTTAGGAGAGTCGAATACCTCTAGAATTAGTATATTAGAAATCTCACTCCTAGTGAACGACCCTTGCTTACCTAGAAACTATCTACATTGACCGGGTACACTGCTCGTTAGTGTTTAGAGTCTATAGGTTAGTTCGGCAAAATATAAATTTAAAACTTGGTTTAAAATTATAGACTATAAAAAACACATCAAGTTTTTGGCGCCGCTGCCGGGGAGTGAATTTATCTTTTTACTAGTTTTATTGGTATTTTTATGTTTGTGTTTGTGTTGTTTACCTGTTAGTTTGTTTATATTCTGTGTGTCTGTCTCAGAAGGGAGATACGGCGTATTCTTGTCTGTGAATACGGCGCATTCTTGTATATATATATATATATATATATATATATATATATATATATATATATATATATATATATACTGCTTTTAAATTTTTATAAAAAAAATGTTGCAGGAAGATAATACGGCGTATCCATTGTCTGTTGGATACGGTGTATTAACTTATGTCGATACGGCGTATCTATTGTCTGTTAGATACGGCGTATCGATTTTCCGTGACCCCAAAAATATTTTTCTTTTTTTTTTTAATCTTTTGTGTGTGTTTAAATTTTATTAAAAAAAAAAAAAAAAAAAAAAAAAAAAAAAAAAAAAAAAAATCCTGGTTACTGCTAGTTTTCTTGGTTGTTTATCTCTCAGGTAATAATTAAGATTGACAATCCGAAAATTAGGGTGCAGTCAGGCTCGTGACTCGAACAAAAACAAGCGCTTCGTGGGAGGCAACCCATGCTTATCTTTTAATTTATGTCAATTTAATTTTCTGTCGAGTCTGTCCCAGGCCTTCGATGCGGCGTATCCAACCCCTATGGATACGGCGTATCGAATCATCTGGAATACTTTAGTCCGAACTGTTTTGCTGACATCAATGCGGCGTATCTATCTTTTTAGATACGGCGTATCGACCTGCCAGAATTGAATACAGTTCTTTGTTTTTCTTTTGTTTATCGTTTTCTAACCGATGATTAACGAGATGTTCTCGAGTCTATTTTTCTGTGGTCTCTATATTTTTACAGGTCTGGACGATTGAAGATGTTGATGAACTCCCACATTTTATATGCTCGCATTCTTACATGGAGGATCATACCGAGCAAATCTCAGGGGAGTTTTCCGTTCTAATTCTTTCTATTTCCTGTTTTTAATTTCAAATTAAACAACGAGGACGTTGTTTATCTTAAGTGGGGGGATGGAGAATTAGAACGTTACTTGTCCTTATTTTTCAAAAATTTGCTTAATATGTGCTTAATATGCTCAAATTTAAAAATTTTCTAGCATGTTTTTGTGAAATCAAAGTTGCATAACCCGCACACATGACCCCTATTTCCAAATTGTGAGGATTAAGCCTACTCAGTTTCCCAATATTTTACCCAAATTCCACAAAAATATGAGTGTGCCGGTGACTTGTAAACTTTAGAACTTGGCTTGTATACTATTCGAGACCACCATAATAAGTATTATTTATATAATTGGAGTGACCTGTCTAAAGCGGTAAATTTCTAGGATTACACCCAAAAAGCCTTATATGTTATGTGTTATTAACTAACTACACTGGTTAGTTAACCCCCGTATAAACCCTTTGTTACTCTCACTTTTAGAGTAAGATACCCCTAGAAAAACACTCAGAGCCATTCCTTTCGTTTCTTACACCTTTGTTATAATGTTTTGTTACACCCTTACACCTTAGCCTACCCTGTAGATTAAAATCCGTGGTTGGTTAATTGCTTTAGGCAAAGTGTGTTTCCTTACATTACCTGTGTTCGCGTGCGTAATTCATTATCTATGGTTAGGTCGGGAAATTGCACAATGCAATTGGAGTGAAAGTAAATATTGTATATCTTTGAGTTTATTTTTCGTGTGTTTACTACTTTCACTATTACCGTTATTTCTGAAGTCATGAAAAGTATGGAAAAATTATCCAGAATTATTATTATAGTGACGTGGTGAAATTTTACACATCTTTGTTTATGTTTCAAAAAAAAAAAAAAAAAAAAAAAAAAAAAAAAAATCGAAAAAATGAGAAACGAAAAAGAAAAAGGAAAAGTTGGAAGCTTGTTTTTACCAACTTATGTAAAGTTTTGTATTAAGTGGTCGATATCACCACTAGTTGTTGTATATTATATCTATGGATTGAATGGGAGTTGGCAGTTATGGGAACGCCAACTAAGGTTTATTCTTTGATTAAGATCTTGTTGAGTATAATTCGTGTCTACCTAAAGCGTGTGTTTCAAGTGTTAAAGCGTGAGTTATTCTATGATATGAGTCTTATTCATGGGATGGTTGGGATAGTGATTAACCACACTTAGGATTTTAATTTATTTGTTTTGTTTATTTTTCATTTTACACCAATTTATATCCCAAATATTATCCATACCCTATATTATTCTTTATCCAAAAAACCTTTGATTTATTGAGATTAGAGATTTGAGCAATCTTAAGTATCGTAGTCGTGGATTCGGCTATGTATTTATGATTTTGTCGCCCTTTTTGATATAATATTATTGGTAAAATTTGGACCTATCTTTAGCCTATTCGAGTTAAGGATTTGAGCAATTGCAAGTATCGTGTTCGTGGATTCGATCATGTATTTGTGATTTTGTCGCCTTTTCTGGAATTTGAGATCGATAGAGATTAAAGAGAATGATTAACCCTTAAACCTCAAAACCCTTTTTACCGCTTTAGACTTGTTATTCCTTGGCTTTAGTGGGGGAGATGTGTATTATGGCCAAGCTTATGACAGAATACTCGTCACGACCGAGCAATTGAGCGAATTACTAAAATGTTACCACATAGATTAGTTGAGTGATTTCAGTGATTTCATTTTCCTATTTCGTGAGGTGTTTGGTTGTGCAATTATGATAAAACGAATAAGTGCTTAATTATAAAAATACATCCTAATATCTTTTAGGATACATTTTCATAAGTTTTAATCTAAGGTTTACTTGAGGACAAGTAAAGTTCAAGTGGGGGGATATTTGATGAACTCAAATAAGTACATTTTATTACCATCATTTATCCTATGTATTTGACTTGTTTTATTATATTATATATGAGAATTGATACTTAATTGCTTACTTTTGTAATTCTCAGGTAAAAACAAGCATTTGGTGAAACTAAGCGATTTTGGACTAAAATGGAGCAAAACAAGCAAGATTGGAAAAGTCTACTGAATTGAAGAGATTAAGGACCATTGCCTGACTTTGAAGAATGCGCCGCATGGATTTATCCCATGCGCCGCATATGAAACCTTGTTCAACGAGAAGAACCAACTTGTTTTACTCCAGATGCGCCGCATGAAGCTCCTGATATGCGGCGTATCAATCTCAAGACTTCACCAGATATCCAAGATATTGAAGAATATTCGCAAATATTATAATCCTGGACCCCACGCGAAGTTACCTTGATACGCCGCATCGGACCAATCCGATGCGCCGTATCGGCCATATACAATCCTTACCAAGAATTCAAGAGATCAAGTGAAGATTAGAAGCTTAATGAAGAAGTCAAGATTACAAGTCGACACTTGAAGATGCTTTCGTATTTTGGCCATAAAATCTTCATCCGGACTCCGTTTTAGGTGATTCAAGCGGCCACGGAAAGAGAAAAAGGAGATCTACCTGTATTTGAAGGAGATGCGGCGCATCTGGTCCTTAGATGCGCCGTATTGAGAGATGAGGCGCATCTGGTATTTAGATGCGCCGTATTGGGTCAGTTTCAGACTTGGATGCTACGTTTACTTATAGATGCGGCGCATCTAACTCTATAGATGCGCCGTATCGACCCAGATTTCAGAATCTATAAATACCGAACTCATTAACGAATTTGGGGATTTTTGGGAACCCTTAGGGGCATTCCCAGACGATCAAAGCCTCTCCAAACAGTAGAAGATCAATATTGAAGACCTAATCATCCTTGAAGAACATCTCTAATCATTGTTATATTACTTAATCATTCGGTTAGCGTATCGTATTCATTATGTTTCATACTTTATTCGTTATGATTATGTTTATGTACTTTGTTACAGAGATTATGGGCTAACACCCTTAGGTGTTAGCCATGTTTATGAAGTTTTATTAGTTTTTATGATTTTGTCGATGTGTTTGCTTGGTTATTGGATTGGGTGCTTGTCGATAAAAACTCGTTTATTGCTTATAACTAGTAGAAGTCTATGTAACTAGGTTATGATCCTTATAACTTTAATTGATGTGACTTAACTACCTGTAATTGTGGTTGCTTTGGTTGAGTTATATGCGTGTTAACCCGAATCTCTATTAGGAATCATTGTTTGGCATAAACAGAACGTGTCTACAACCTAATAGGACTAGTAGCGTGTAATACCGAACTAGGTTAGATGGTTTAAAGCAATAAGTTAGTATTGATGCTAGACGAGTCACTATGATCTTTCGTCATATCCGCCCCGAGGGCTAGTTACTTAATTGTGACAGAATTTCGTAACTGATATGCCGATTAACAATTGAATGAATTAAAACAAGTAGACATAAGCATGTATAACTATAAAATGGATTAGACTTGGCTAACCCGTTCTTCCTATCTTTGGTGTCTTCATACTTGTATTGTTTGTTTATCTTAGTTTAGTTAGAATAAAACCAAACCCGTGCCAGTCTCTCAGGCTGAACCCCCCTTTACGTTAGTTTAGGAGAGTCGAATACCTCTAGAATTAGTATATTAGAAATCTCACTCCTAGTGAACGACCCTTGCTTACCTAGAAACTATCTACATTGACCGGGTACACTGCTCGTTAGTGTTTAGAGTCTATAGGTTAGTTCGGCAAAATATAAATTTAAAACTTGGTTAAAAATTATAGATAATAAAAAACGCATCACCCAACAACAAACCTTCAAACCTTCTTTCCCTAGAGAGATATAGAGATAGCAGGAACTTGTTTTCTTTTTTCTTTTTTTCTTTTTTATTTTATTTTATTTTATTTTTGATTGTCGTACAGTGAAGGGGAGGGAGGGAGAAAAAAAAAGGCCGGTCTTGGAGATAAGAAGGAGAGTGGGTCATTTTTGGAATGGATCAATTATATTTAATTTCTTCCAAATCATGGGCTTGATTGAGGATTTTGAATTTCTATCTTCCATGTATAAAACTTGTATGTATTTGGCCTATATGGGCTGTATAGTTCATAAAGCACTAGGAAGGATTTTAAAAAGGGATAATTATACAACTGCCCCAGTTGCCCAGGTGCGTTGCTTATCTGACCCGCTCACAGAAAGTTCCGATACTAGACCAGGGCAACTCGTAGAATACGGCTGCTGCATCAGAAGGTGACACGTGTCACGTAGTGTTTTTTGGGCAACTTTTATTTATTGGGCAACCGTATATTGGACTGATGGTTTTTTGGTCATTTTACATATTATACACTATTTACACCATTGACTTTTGTGCATACCTTATTCGAAAAAAAAATTTAAAATCAGACAGTATCTCCTCTATATACCTTCTTCCCTCCATCGCGTTTCACTGTCACACACACAAAAAACATACTTGGTTTATGTTCGCGCTTGTTTATCTTGTTACACTATTATTTCAATATCCAATCTACTCCTGTTGTTTTGCCTGATTCTCATCTGAAAACCGCTTCACTGTTCCATGAACAGTGATCCAATAAAATCAAGAATACCATCGATTGTTTATTTGATTAGCGAAAATGTGGTATAATATGGTATTTTATGCCATGTTATTGAACTACATTCATATAATTGCAATGTTATGGTTAATCGTTATAGTTTATCAAAGGTTGGCATTGTATTAATTTGTATGTTAGATAGCTGTTACTTGGATTGTACAATGTTGGTTCATAATGTGTCATCACTTATAAATCTGAAAATTTACTGGAAACTTTGGGGTTTATGATACGCCAGCCCTGAGTCAAATAAAGGGGGCAAGGTTCAAGC
This sequence comes from Artemisia tridentata subsp. tridentata, assembly GCA_021014915.2. Taxonomy (NCBI): domain Eukaryota; kingdom Viridiplantae; phylum Streptophyta; class Magnoliopsida; order Asterales; family Asteraceae; genus Artemisia; species Artemisia tridentata. The sequence continues at coordinate 291,894,157 of CP139508.1, forward strand.
ATTGAATTAGGCATTGAATGATTATTAACTATGCCTTTGTATGTATACATGTCTTCAAACTTAATTTGTTATGAATTGTATTTTCTGAGTTAGGTTATTTTTTTCCTTTTAGGACTACGAAGCCCAACTAATCATTAGGAGCAAACTGAACTACTTTTGGTTAATAAAACAGAAATTAGACGCAAATCGACGAAACTTGTTTAGGAGTACCTGCTTTGGAAAATGGTTGGATCTGTTATACTTTGAACATGAAACACACCTCATAGACTATATGGTACGGAAACAAAGAAGAGTGGACGACTCTCATTATGATATGCCCTTTATCTATTACCTAGATGGACACACTCTGCATTTTGGTCGTCCTGAGTTTTGTCTAATGACGGGGTTGCGGTTTGGAAGTGTGAGCTTTGAGTTATACACTTCTGGTGCTCTCAAATTTCGTGATAGGGTATTTCCTGACAAGCGAGGGTTGATTGTAACCAACTTAGACCTTATTGGTGTCATCGAGGATGAAGAGCAGTTTCGGAAGCTATGTGATGAAGACGCAATACGGATATCTCTTTTGTTAGTCTTAGAGGTTATCTTTATGGGTCGTTTATTGACATGCCAAGTTGATGACACATTGATGAGGTTGGTTGAAAATCTAGCAGCTTGGAATGCATTTCCGTGGGGTGAACATATTTGGACCCATTTATATGACCAACTACATAATGTAATAGATAAGCACACGGATAACCACCTTTTAGGATTGAAGAAAAAACCCAAAGTATGTTCCGACACATAGTTTTTCTGGATTTGTATTTGCTTTACTGGTTTGTATTTCTTTTTATTAATAATATTTTGCAGCCGAACATTTTGATGGACTGATTGATATGTTTGTGTTTTACAATTTGTTTAGATTTGGATACTCGAGTCTTTTGAAAGATGTGAACGTTGGTGGAGTAAAGACCATAATGTGATTCCAAGAGCTATTGCATGGTCTAGGATGTCACCATTTAAAAGAAGTGACCGTTCCTACCTTTTTTCAAAGGTTACTCTTGTTCTATTTGATTTTACGTAAAAATAAATGTTGAATCCCTGTTGAGCAATGATCTTTAGTATCCCAGTTGAGCAAGGATCTTTATTTTCTTGAATTGAAACAATATTAATCACTACGCGGAATATAATGAATAATCTTAAAGAGAACAATGAACACACAAACAATTCTCTCAATAAACACTTGTTGATCAACTTGAATACCAGCTTCCTTTGTTGATCCCAGTTGAGCTAACGATCTTATTAATTATCTTAGACAGAAATCTAAGACAATAAGTATAGAAACTGTTCTTGAACAAACTATTAAATACTATGCGGAAACTACTTCAATATATTAATACGGTTGGTCAATAGCAACAGGGTTACAAGAAACCTTGAAGTGATTCGATTTACAAAACAATGCGTACCTAAACCCTAACCCTATATACTCCTGTTATAGATTAAGGAGTCCAAGTCGGTTACAAAGACTTCCTATACAATATAATATCAAATCGTATCTTTACCATAATTATCTTAACAAACTATACCTGTATATCTAATAAGCAGCAGAAGGATTACACTAGCAGTAGAATCTTCGTAGGCTAGCAGTAGAATCACACAGCTTGTTTCACCATTCGTCATCCATTAGTCAAATGTATACACTAGCAGTAGGATGATTAAAACCAGCAGCCGAATCATACTTGGTGTATTTTTCCTTAAGTATCATGAGCAGCAGTATAACACATAAAGCAGCAGCATCTTCAAACCCAACAATCCTCCCCTAAACTTGATATTTTCCTCAAAAAATCATCAAGTTTCTATTAACCACAGACTAACACTAGGAGGATGCTTTCAAACACTTAGTTCTACTGCCTTCTTCCAAAATCTTGCCCATAGAGTTTTCTTTGAATTTTCTTGATTAGATCAAGAGCCTTTTGATTCCTCTTCTCTACTTTGAGTTTAACATCTCCTTCAACCATCATCTTCAATGTTGACACAGGCAAAGGATAATCCTTCTCAACCAACATATACATATGCAGTCCTCTTTCTAGCACTAGTTTATGAACATCACATGACTCAAAATAGCTCCACAGACGTACCTTTGTTTGTCTACCCTGCTCTAGCCATACATTGTCTTCAGGACATACCTCAAACATAATGAGCAGGTCAGCCCACAGAACCCTGTCCATATCATCAGATGGTCTTGAATCTCGATACTTATTCTGCGAAAAGTGTTTAAACCTCTGCACTCTGCCACCAACCCTGTGCAATTCAAACCATCGCACTTTCTCCTCATACCCTGTTTTCCATCCAATGACAGGAGTCTTAGCTTCTAGGGGAGCAGTGTCCACAAAAAATATCATCACTATCAGATACCACTTGATTCATCAACTGTAAATCAATATTTTCTGATAGTAACTCTTTTTCCTTTGATCCTGCTCCCTTGGAATCTTCTTTCTTTTAATCACTTTCTTCTGAGTCACTCATTGTTACTGGCTTTGTGCTTTTCTTCTTCCTGGCCCTCATTTTCATCCTGCTCCCAGGCCTTTTCACACCAATTGTAGACTCAGCCTTTACCTCTTTTTCTTCACTTTTCTTTTCTTCGACTACTTCCTTCTCCTTCTCTACAACAACCTTCTCTTGCTCACTAACCACCTTTTCTTTCTCTCATTCATTCATTTTCTTTGTAACCTTGGCATCTGGATTCATATAAAAATTTGGCCCCATTGCTCTTGGAATTTTTCCACCATCATCCACAGACATGAACTTCCTCTCCATATCTTTCTTAGCTGCAAATTTTTCTTTAACCTCTTCATTAGTGAATGGTTTCAACTACTTCAACTGCCATCCCTTCATGTTCTTCAGATAGTGTTCATGGAAGTTTCTTTATTGTCTTGCAGTGGCTGGTCTGTACACCTTCTTCTTCTTCCTTGCAGCAAGAAATTTGTTCTTTTTCTTCACAGTAACTTGTTTGATCCAATCATTAATACCCTTACTTGTCAAAGTATCCTCCAACTCCACTTTCACCTTTTCCCAATCCATAGCAGCTCCACACCTTGCTTTTTCCTCCTCCCAAGCCCTTACATGTGCTTCAATTTCATCTTGTTTTTCAGTTTGTTTCCTTTTTTTTTCCATTACTCTTTCATATTCTACCCTTTGTTCAGCATCAACCCTCTGAGCCACTTCTGCATCATGCTTGTCTTGTAAATATTTGGGCCACAAGTGAAATGGAACTTCATTTTGATCAGGATAAGCTTCAGATACTTCCACCATTTTCACTTTTCCTTTCCCTTTGTAGGTAGATGGTTGAATAGGTTTTAAGGTTGGGATAGGTTCTTTAATGACTACACCCTTCACTTGTGATCTTGGTATTGCAGGTGTGTAAGTTGGTTTTGTTTGTGTTTGTGCAGCAGTAGGTTTAGGTGGTGGGATAGTTTGTGTTGATTGTTTTTGTTGTTGTGGTGTTGTTGATTTTGCTTTAAGGTTCAGCATCATCTGGCCTATAGGTATTGTGTGTTCATCTGACTCAGAACCAAGTTCCTTTTCCCCAGCGGTAGAACCCTTTCCTATACCAGCAGCAGTCTCTTTTACCTTGTCCACATGTTTGATCATCTGTACAGGCTCAAAAGTTTTTACATTATCACATACACCCTCATTACCTTCCTTTACAAAAATATCAAATTCCATCTCCACATTCTCATTCCTAACAACACCTTCGACATTCACCTAATTAACCTCCCCTGTTTCCTTGGTTGCCTCCCTTGAATCCTTGTCCACATTCCTCCCCTGTTTGGGAGCATCCTCCACCAAACTTGTGACTTCAGGAGAGCTGACCCTTTGTGCTGTTCCAGCAGCAGTCTCCTTTACATGAGCAGCACTGTCGTTTACACTAGCAGCAGTATGCCCTGCTTCAACAGCAGAATCACCCTGTGCCATTTTTTCAACACTACCAACTGCAACACCATCTTGAACCTCAGCAATAGTATCTAAAATCTTCTTTCCTGAGTCTAAGGCTACTTCTTTTACAGACTTGTCCCTTACCACAAAATCTCCACCTGAATGCAAGTCCATATCCACATTCACTCCCTCATTTTCAGCATTACCAGCAACATTTTCATCCTTATCCATCTCAGCCTCCCCTGAACCCTTCATCCCATCATCTTCTTCATTCATCCCCTGTTTGGGAGCATCCTCGCCCAAACTTGGTTTGGAAACCACCTTCTTGGACTTTGTCTTTACTGATGTAGAAGGCCTTGGTTTTTGAACTTCCTCAAGGTGCCTAATTCTTTGCTTGAGCTTCTTAATTTCAGCACCCTGAGTAGTTTTCATTGTTTGAACTTCCTGAGTTAGACCAAGGACCTCCTGTTTGAGAAAGTCAATGACTTCAGTAAAACCCTCCGCTTCAGGGACCTTTTGAAGAAAAGCTATTACATTGTGGCTGCCGGAGAAAGCGCGTCTCGGAATTGTGAATTAGGGTTTTAATTTTGGGGGTTTTTGACCGGATGATATAAAGATGTATTAGGGTTTGAATTGGGTTTAATTTTTGGGCGCACAAAGTTTTTGATCGGATCTAATTAGGGATTTATTGGCGCCTATTTACAAAACAGTCCCTTTACTTTCAAACCAAGCAGCAGAATACCAATACTTGCTAAACAGAGCAGCATAACACCAACAACAGAACATTTTGCCTAGCAGCAGAATCTTTTTATGCCAGCAGTAGAATGTCTGTGGGGTTTCACACACTTTTGACTCATCAAATAGTTATACTCAGCAGTAGAATGAATATAAAAGCAGTAGTATGATTTAGCCCATTCACTTGGTTAATTGTAGGACTCGAGTACACGTTTTGATCTCAGACCGAATACACCTGAGTACGAGTCTTCATGGTGGATACATAGCCAAGAATTCTTCCAAAACTACGTTTCCAGGGCTGCAGTCACATGCAATTTCGGCCTCTTCGATGCTTATCTCAACAGGTTGGCAAAGTCACGCAAACGAGTCGCTGAGTCGTTCAAAGTAAATTCCACTCAATGTAGAACTGCTAATAGTTCAACAATCAAGAGGCTTAAGGATCGTGTCGTTCCTGAGCTGAATCGCCAAGTATTGAAACTTGAGATTATTATTGAGGTTGCGTTTTATTCAGCTTAATATATCAATAGTATGCACTCTGTGTATACGGGTTTTTAATACAAGTTCAAATCTTACAGGTTCTGGCTCGTGAGAGAGGTGGCGGACTGCAGGTATGTTTATTTTCAAAAAATGAGTATCTACTTTCACATCCATTCTATACTTTTCACAACAAATATAATGATTTCACAGGAGAAATTGGATATTGAATCACATTTTCCAAACACGAGGTCTGAATTTTGCGATTCACTTAACAACATTTACCTGAAATTGATTGCCTTTCCTGATTCTGATGAAGAACTTGCTCAGGTAGAATACGTTTACCGTAATATTATTTGTGCGGCATATCTAAACCGCAATATCCTGTTTCAGGAGTATCTTATTCAAGAGGAATTGAGATTGGCGTTGGCAGATGAAGAGAGGTTGCAGTTAGAAGAAGAGAAGATGATGGCAGAAGAGAACATGAAAAGATTGGAAGAGGCTAAGAGGTTGCGCTTGGAAGAAGATAAGATGTTGAAGATGGAGGAGGTGAAGAAGAATAGCAGAAAAGCGTTTATGAATTCAGAACACTATCAAAGATATGTGGCACGGTTACCACTGAGCAAGAGGCGAAATTATTTGGAACCTGTTTCGGAATCAAAAAATGCAGAAAAGGTTATAGTGAGAATTAAAAAACACGATTGTAACGTTAATAACCCACATATTGCTGAATTGCTGACAAGAGTTCAACCTTGGGTTGAGGTATTGCCATGAACTAAATTTAGTTGACATTTTCTTTTGTTACCTCTTTTACATTCTATCTTATAAATTGGTCCACGTATGTAGGATCTATCTCGATGGTTCCATACTGTGGAAAATGTCTGGCTTACCGATGATATTGATGTATTTCTTGGTCAACCGGGGTACACTCACCAGTGTAAATTTCCATGGTGCGAAGACTACACCGTTGACCGAAATTTCTGGCTATGCTTAGTTTGCTTAGACCCTGCTAGAAAAGGCTGGCTAACTGAGCAGGTGAGCATACATGCATACTCTAATTCATAAATAAGGTTGCCTCTCACCATTTCTTAAAATATTTATTCGCAGCACATAGACTTGTGGGTTGACTACATGTGGCATGTAAGACCTAATAATGCAAACTGGGCGATGGTTAGTCGTTACTTTTTTCAGCTTCTTCTTCAAAACAGCACACCATCTTTTTATGCAGATGGCCACAGGTATCCCTGTCCATGGAGCGATGTTGATCAGGTACTACGTTTATTTGTGTACAGTTAAATTTAGATGATGACTCAACTATTTTTATATGACCACTTTTGACTCAAAGTCTGGTCTTTTGTCCGTTTAAATCTAGTATAAGTATTTATGGACATAGATATGTCGCCTAGTATAAGGATTTATCAGAAATCCTTTATATTGTAGGTTTTTATTCTGATAAACGAAACGGGCAAACACTGGTGTCTTGCCCATTTTCATATACGTTCAGGAGTGGTAACATTCTATGATAGCGGCGACACATATGACTAGGATACCTGTGACTGGTATATCCTTGTTAGGAAGTGCTTACAGGTACGTTTGTTGGTATTATTTTGTTTAATATCATATTTTTTTGGTTGTGGTTGTGATGCTTGTGCCATGCTAACATCATCAACCAATGTTTTGGTGTTGATGATTTCGTAGACTCCAGTTGTAGTATTGCATGTGCCAGACTAACATCATCATCCAATATCTCAGCAGTAGAATCAGCTTGATTATCAGCAGTAGAATCGACATGATTCTGAGCAATAGAATCAATCTTAGCAACTTTTGCGACAACTTCAACAGCAGAACCATCTTGAAATTGAGCAAAATCATCACCCTACTTAAAGCATCCTCCCCCAAACCTTATTCAATTTTTTTCTGACCCTCCAAATGGTTTACCCATTAACTTAAAGCATTTAACTGTACGTTGTTGCTATATACAATTAGCGATTAATTATCCCTATTTTGAATGCCATATTTAGGTCACATACAAGTAGCTCAAAGTAAAAACAACATATGTCCATTTGGGCAATGTTTCAACCTAGTTGCCCAATATGAGTTGAAAATTAGCGATTATTAATTTTTTTGAATAACATATTTAGTTCACATACAAGTACCTCAAAGTTAACAACATATGTCTAGTTGGGTAATGTTTCAACCTAGTTGGGCAATTTTTAAAACAAGTTGCAAATTAGTGGACAGGAAGGGAGCAGTTTATGACACTATCAGTCCACAATCATTACATTTCTCTAATCCGCATTAATATTACTTTACATATCTCTAAGCCGCATTAATAACATTTGGCTTGTTTTGCCCAGCTTTGATAACTAGTTGCCCAAATTGAATTGGGTTGCGTTGTAAATGAGTGGACAGGAAGGGAGCAGTTTATGACACTCTCTGGCCACGATCATTACATTTCTCTAGTCCGCTTTATAATATTTGGCTTACTTTTCAATTGTCTAATCCCCATTAATAACATTTGGGTTATTTTGCCCAGCTATGATAACAAGTTGCCCAAATTGAATTGGGTTGCGTTGTAAATTTGTGGACAAGAAAGTAGCAGTTTATGACACTCTGTGGACACAATCATTTAATAGCTCTAATCCGCATTAATAATTTTTGTTTTAATTTGCATACAAGCGTTATGACAAGACCCAACTATTCACCAATTGACTATCTTTATTGACTTAATTCAAATTTAAGGGTCACCCCACTTTTTAATATAATATATTAAACGATCCATCTAATAGTGCAATTTCATACCATATTTAGAACCCTACTCACCTTTACACACACACAAGCATTCACTTCAAATATCAATGGATCAACTAAACGTTTCGAAGGATGTGCTGACTAATTTGTTTAAAACTAATATTGAGAGTGACTTTAAGCTCTTAAAGTCACTTCATGTGGAGGTGGTAGAGCTCGCGCGCCGTTGCAAGGAAAGGGGTGACCAGATCAAACAGCTCCAAACTGTGGTTGGGTCCAGTCTCGCAACTAAGTCTTTAGATTTGCTGCTTCAAATTCAAGATGAGGACCTTGAGAAGAATAGGACACTAATGATACTCATCAGTCAAACTCAAATCAAAGTTCTCATAACAATCTCATTTCTGGCAAAGATGCCCAATAACTATTGAATGTCGTCCATCCCTGGCCTGCTATGTGCTTGCTCTTAATTTCTGTCACTCTAGTCTTTTGTGTTATGTCTTTTCTGTTTATCATCAATGTACCTCTAGTGCTGGCTGTACTTGTTTCTCATCTTATAATGGAATGAAGCAACTTTATGTAATAATCTGATTGTTCACTAATCAAATGTTACAACACTGCGTATGAAGCAAGGAACAATAGACCTTTAATAGCTTAACAAATATTCTGAACTATTAACTATCACCAAAAAAAAAAAAAAAAAAAAAAAAAAAAAAAAAAAAAAAAACAATTTCAACTGTTTATGGACCCACATTGCTAGTAAATGGATAATCTTTAATAACATTATTTACATAATGTCCCTTAAGATTTCCTGTCTATGTATACTAACATTTTTATCCTATTATACATGATCGACTTCCATTAGTGATAGACCGTGCCAAAGTTTTCGATAATAATGTAATGCGTCCGAGTGAATATAACATTACGTTTAAGCTCGCGGAGAAAGTTCCAAAGCAAGGGGGTATCTTTGGTGATTGTGGTGTGTGGGTGTGTATATTTCTATATCGTTTGTCACATGGTCTATCGTTGGATGTTGATGACCCCGTTGACGTTGCCTTATTGTATCGTGAAAAGATGGTTCGGTTTTATTACAAACATAGATATTACCCTATGTAACTGGTTGTTTATTTTAGTTCATCTTATGCGTCCTTGTTGTATTCTAAACTTAAAGTTATCAATATAATTTACCTTGTCAAATTAGTTTACAACATTATATGACCTAAAACATTGTCAAGTTAGCCAACATGTATACATATAACTTTGCGTTAATACATATAACTTCAAGTTAATAATACGTACAAATCTTAATACCTCTATAATATACATTACTTTAAAATATTACAAACTAATTCACTATTTGTTCCTTGTTCCTATTCAACAAAAATGTCTTTCATTTCTTATATATACATTCTACTAACACTAACACTAAATTAAGTCCCACTTGTCTTTAAAATATTACATTAGTACTTGTTGAATCATCATGGCCTACCCTTATCAAACTCCTCCAAAGAAAGTCCCTGCAAACCCCCAAGATGATTCGGATGACATCAAAGAAAGGTATGCATTATTTAGTTTATAAAGTAATATGCTTAGTTGGTAACTTGATATGATTTTAAAGAAATTTCTGTTTGTTGTGTATAGGTCACACGTGATTACTACGACACATCTAGTGTTTGAGATTCATTATGATGGTGTTTTCTTAGAATGTCCAGCCTTAAAGTATCAACATGGCAAAATAATGACATTGAAGGTATGCAAGTCGAAAAGGATGAACTTGGATCAAATGCTTGACTTGTTAACCTATAAACTTGAGCAAGATATTCGATGTTTGTATTTTTGTTGTCCAAGATCTTCTCTAGCACAAGGCTTGAATTTGATAGAAGCTGAATGTCATATGCAAAAGATGTATGACATGGCTGATTCGTATGGTTTACTCTTTTTGTATGTTTCCCATGCACCTCAAAACCAAGCATTTTTCTATTTTAAAAATCTGACTTATGATACTTATGATGAGGAAATGCTGTCAAAGCTTAAAAAACATAAAGAAGCAATGCTAGTTACTACTACTAAATCGGTTGCTGATGTGGCTGCATGGGAGGAGGAAGAAGGTCGAAGAAGGTCGTTCACCTCCTCTAAGAACACCTCCTTCAGAACCGAGACTGAAAGGAACTAATTTTAAAGGTAGAAATCTTTATAAAGATTTTTTGCATAGTGACTCTATCGATGATAGGCTTTATTTTTCGGATGAAGATTGCATACCTGGTGTCATTGGTCTTGATGTTCCTGCCATGGATGTTGGGTGGTCTCGCTCGCCGCCTTATGAGTGGCAAAATGATGTATTCAATTACCATGGTTCAAAACTGGCAAGTCTTTCTAATGACTATTTTGCAGACGATGTTGTGCTGGATGTGGGTGGGTCAGCATTTGATGAACATGGTGGGACAAGTGTGCATCCTACGACCGGTCGACGTGTGTCAAAAAATAAATACTCAAGGAAGTTCTACTTTGGATCACGAACTTCATCTTTGAGGAGGTGAAATATGTTGACCTATCTTAAAGCTCTACACAAACAGCTGGATTATGGAGGTATTGGAGAAACAATAAGTTGGTTCCTTAGGGATGGAAGGTTGCAATCTAGGGTTGTTATGAAAATTTGACAATCGCAATTCAAGATTGCACAACCGGTTGTTTAGCAAGATTGTAAGTAAATTATATGCACTGCTATAGCCTTTTTGGATAAGTTGTTATATTTTTGTTAAACATTTTTTCCTTGCTACTAGTTATGACTGCTAAGAAAACATTTATGCGCATGTTTTTGCTTCTACGTTTCATGTGCATTATTAAAATGCATATCATTGTGAATTTTGTTTTTTTTTTGTTTATTTATTTATTTATTTATTTATTTATTTTTTGTGGTTGTGTTAATCACATTTCGGATATGGACCAAAAAATGTCGGTTGTCTTGATAGGGCAACCAATATATTTGGCGGGTGTTTTTAGTAACGTGGCGCCCCAATTTTGCACATCCCCATAAAAGATAAGAAATGGATCCCCAAAGACAATTTGACCCCCCCACCTGCACACCCATCAAACTGACATCAGTACTACCTAACATACTCGATTATAAACTATTTCAAATAAAATGTAAGGATCTATTAACGAAAATTGTAATCATTTTAACCCGATTAAACCTGACGAAGAATATGCCAATGCCTTAGATGCCGAATCAAGCTTTATATGAAACACAAGATTTGCAAAAGGAAACATGTATTAATTAGTAACAAAAGATATAACTTCATTTCATTCCATGGACTAAAACTAATCCACGCCACTACATTATTTGCCTATTATCATCCCAAACCCTACACAAACAACTGCAAAGGATCCTAACAAAATGAAAAACAACCGCTCATACAACTTCAACTTTTCTTTCATATCATTCAGCTCTTGGTCCATTATTGACTTGTCCAAAGCAAGAGCATCAATAACCTGCTGGTACTCCACAGTCTTGTTCAATCGTTTCACATTTTGTAAGAATCCATACACCAAATCTTTATAGTATTCACTTGGAAGATCATCATCTAAAAACTCATACACATCACAAACTGAGCATTTTACAAATCGTTTTCCCGGATTTGTCCTTGATGTTGAAGTCTTAACCATGAGTCGAATAGCACATCTACAAAAGTATTCAATTTTACCATCAATTACTCGGGTTGTCGCTTTATTTCGCGAACTCATACTTTAGGGTTTCAAGTATTAGTTACAATTGGGAAATAAGGCAAAGCCTTTGGGAGTGGGGGTGTTTATAAAAGGACTAAAAAATTTGCACATGTGAGGATTTTTTTATTTTTAGAAATCCACTTTTTGCTAAAAAAACACTTTATAAAGTTTAGAGTTAATTTGAAAAATTGGACCCTATACTCGACCGGGTTTAACACTTTTAGTCACCATACTTGCGACCCATAACGTGTTTAGTCCCTTGACCATAGTATAACCAAGTGTGAAACCTGCTTTCACTAGCAAAAATACAACACACATCAAACACAAACATGAACCAAAAGATTGTGCAATTCTTGTTTGAATGTAAGAAGAAGAAAAGCAGTTTCAACAACAACTATCATTTAACTTTATTACATTGCAAAGTAGTTGCATTCATAAATTCATAGTACATTGGTAAAAGTATCATCAAAAGCTTAAGTCATGCATACTAAACATCAAAAGCTACCACATCCTCTGTTTCCCTTTCCCTGTTGTGTCTGGCATGCTTCTTTTCAGTTTGCAAATGAAATAACTAGCTGAAAATAGCAGTTGCAAATGAAATAACGCAAAATCGTGTCCAATCAAGTGAAGCCCAAAATGAAATAATAGCATTTGTTGAAACATTCTTTTCATTTTCGGCTTCACTTGATTGGACACAATTTGCGTTTTCAACATGCTTCTTTTCCCTCTTCCTTTGATTCCTTCCCAAATGTGCTCATTGCAGAGCCCTAGAACCTGTTCCCTTTTACCTGGAATTGAAATAGAATGAGTTTCAACATGAGGGTTGACTGACCTTGTACACTTTTTTGGTGCTTTTGAAAGAGGTTGATCAACCTTAGAAGTTGAATGATAACTTGAGACCCAGCTAGGCAAAGAACTATGTTCAGAGGAAAATTCTTCAGAGTTGGACTTTTTGTTTACTGATGTTAAATAATTATATGGTAGGTTCCAACAGTAGGGTTGGGGAGACATGAGCTCCTCTGATGATGTAGAATCTGAGGAAATTTCAATGATTGGTGGATTGGAAGTCATGGTTGTGTAGCTTGTGTAAAAGTTTGGGTGAATACAGGTTTGTTGAGTAGGTCGTGTGTATGCATAACCTAATTTAAAGACCTTTTTAGTCAAGATAGTCAAGGATAGAGTAAATGCAATTCAATGTTCGGTTGGTAAACTGGTTCATGTACCTGTAATTTTGTGCAAATTGTTTTAAATGGAATTGAATGATAATAGACTTTGACTGTGCAATTACAATGTACCAAATTTGGTCAAGGGACAAGGTACATACTGCAAATAGACATTGACTTTTACAAGACAAAATATAGGGACCATTTTTGAAATTAACTCAAAAGTTTATAAAAAAGTTGCACGTGTGAGGACCAAACGTGTAATTTGAACGGGAAACACTGTAACCCCACATATCCTTTTGGTCCCAACAAACACAACATCCCCAAAATCCGATCAAACCCTATGTCATTGTCACCACACGAATCCAAAAAAAATTTGCTGTCATTTTCATCTTTTATAGCATGTAAACTAGGTTTTTTGTACTTTCCCATAACTATATTATTCCCTTTATGTTCATATAAATATGATGTTACATTTCATAATTTTGTTTTATTAATTGATTTTTTTTATGTACACCGTAATTGGTTTGTTACTTATGTGTGCCAAAAATCCACATAATTACTTTTAGTTTGTAACTATAAACTATGCTCATGTTTAATTAACTTTTATCATGAAAGTTGAGTTTAAAGTACCCAAAAATGGGGAATTTTCTTTCGATCCATTTCGTTATGTTGATGGGTGCGTTGGGAACGTTTGGTGTTTTACCTCTCACAGGGGTGCTTTTACTAGGGCATTTAATAATGTTATAAATGATATTGGTGGTGATAAATGGGCTTTGTTTTATTGTAAACCAATCATGTCACTTACAAATGGTTTAACTTTACTACACACTGATAATGACGTTCATAGATTTCTTAATCATGCTTTGATTAATGGTTCCATAAACCTGTTTATTGCTCACAAGCAACAACCATTGTCAAAGTATTATTTTAAAAACATGGTTTGGCAAGAGGATGACGCTGGCCAGCGTTGCTGTAGTTCAACTCTTTTCAAGGTGAATCAAAATGGTGGGATCAAGGTCAATGAAAATGGTACCGATATAGGAGGAAGTGGAACTGGGGAGGAAAAATGTTACACGAGGTTGGTGTACAAATAGAGAATGCAAATGGTTCAGATAACGGCAAATCGAATATGTATGAAGATGATGTGCGGGAAAGAAATATACTTAAGGGTATAAACTCAGGAAAGGAAACAATAAATGAATCTGAATTAAGCAAGGATAGCATATTCCAAGTTGTAAAAACATACAGGAGGGTTGTGATTAAACGGGCGAGCCAAAATGGTTGAAGTGCCATCTGATTGATAGCTGGTTGGTACGTTTATTTACTTGCATTTTCAATTTATTTTACGCAATCAATTCCCATTACACAATTGCTGAATGTTATAGGTATATCTACATACCACAAACACACGCTACCGCTAATTGTATGCCTCCCTGACACATTCATAAGATAGTTTAATACATATGTTTATTACACACCAATCGACCCACACTTGTTATTGTTACTTAAACAACACATGGTACCAAATAGGAAGTGAGTGCATACATTTAAATATAGTCTTTGTGATTCGGGGTCTTTACTGTAAAAATTCGTCTGGAGTAACAAAATCTGAGAGCGAATTAATGTATGGATTGGATGAGTTCGGCTCTTGCTGTGTTTGACTTGAGTTGGGTGCCTCGGCAGCATTCATCATCCCATGCATAAACTCTACATTTGCCATAGATTGTGTGCTGTTACTTTGATTAGCTGAACCCTCCACCACACGGGTCTTTTTCCTTGGACGGCCTTTTTGTATACATGTACACATAAACATTAGATGCCAATAATCACAACTATTCAATTGTTGCATAATAATAAAAATTTCAACCTTTTCTATCACAATAGTTGCATTACACGTTAGGCGGTTATGTCCTGGCCCTCCACACCTTCCACAAGTAGTACTTGTAGGGACCTGGCCTTGAGAGGGAATTATCTTTCTTTTTTTTGGTCTACCTGGTTGCCTTTTTTTTACAAAAGGGGGTGATACAACTTGGATGTCGTTTGGAGTGTCCCACATCGTTACGTCTTTTAAAGGATAAATGATGTCTTCGTATGTGCCTTTAAGTGTTGTGTTATAAAACCAATCTTTAGCCAGTTTCTTCACACTTGTCAGCCCTGCAAATCTACCGACAGCACAGACATGTCCACATGGTAAGCCAGAAAGCTACCATTTTCGACAAGTAAATTCACCCTGTTCCAAATCAACAATATGAATTTTTTTCCTGTCGCGTACTCCATACACTCTGTCCTTGTGAATCCCCAAAACCTTCCAATTTGCACTTTTGGCCATTCTTGCATTCAATTTTGTAGTTGCCCATTCAGAAAGATCATCATCCGGTGCATCTAACCATAAATAATAAAGTATGGTTAGTGTGTAGTCTTTCATTATTCTTCAGTAAACGTATTAAAAATTATAGAAGATCTATTACCAGCATGTTTTGCTCAGCGGTGGTAATACCAGCTCTGAAGAAGACCTCTAAACCATTCCATCAGCGTTGTTATTGGGCAGTGGCGCACAAGCTTTGTTAAAGCATTTATGGATTCGACACTGTTTGAGGTTAAATAATTGTACCTCTGCCCAGGGCAATGTGCCCTTGACCATTTCTCGACCCCTGCTTCAACAAGTTTTTTGTGAGACTGCGGTCTTACCGAACGAATATCAGACATTAGCTTTGCAAAGTCGTCTGTTGTGTATGCTTTGCATGTCTTCCAGTATAAACATTTCAGTGTATCGGTGTGCATCTCTGTATTTAACATCAAATGCCGACAACAATAGCCGTGAAAGGCATTCGGGAATACAGTGTTACATGCAAGGGTGATTCCATTATGTCTGTCAGATATGATTGCCAAATTAGGAACTTCCCCTATGCATTCTTTGAGTTTCGTCAAAAACCAAGTCCATGATTCACCAGTCTCGCCTTGATTCCAGTGCCAACCCTCTCCCTTTCCAAGCTCGTTTGTATGAAATATCTATCTTCATATCCAAATTCAGATCATGTTTAAAGTCCTTTGGCTTATACACTCTTGTCGGATCTTCGAGCTTCGGAGATATTATTCTAGCCAATGTTTTTGCATATACATTTCGGTGATTTGGATTGAATTGGATTTTTGAACATTTATGATTGTCTTTTAGTGATGTGATTCTAAATCGGCTATTTTTCCCAAATCGACGACAGTTTATGTGCCAATCACATTCTGGTTGGACACACTTGACAGCGTATCTTGCTGTACACGATTTAGAAACACGAAACTCATACCCTTCTTTTAAACATTTCAAACTTATCTCATACATGCACTCTTCCTTATCTTGAAACATATCATGAACTTTTAGACCACCTTTTTTCTTATTTGGAAGGGTATAATCAAAAGTGGGTGGTTGGGGTTGGATTGGCATACAGTTAAGATCTAAAGTGTGGTATACGTTTATTGTCTGCTCATGTGACGGCGTCCCAAAAAAAATGAATTTTGAAAACTTCGAGGTCGACGTCATTAAGTAGGTTCCTTTTGGTTGCACCGGTTTTGTAAGATAAACGAATTGCGTTTACATCGTTAACATTCAGCTTTTTCCATACATACTTCACAAGATTGCCAAAATTGATGGCATTTGGAAGTAAAACGGCAATCAGATTCTCTTCATACCGTATAAATGCCTTGAACTTATCTGTTGTGCAAGAATTCATTTTTTGTATTATTTTTTGTATTTTTTTTCTTGGCTTGTGATGTTTGTGTTGTATATGGTGAAGAGTTATATAAGCAAATCTAGTTTCCTAAAGTACAGCTATCTACAAGCATACACAATATTTTGTTGCCCAAAATGAAAAGCCAATAGTAGGTGCCTATAATCAAGTACTAATTAACTTTCCATTTTTATGAAAAGGCAATGGCAAATATGACACATACATTTAGGATTCGCATTGATTATGATTACACCTATCAAGTGGCATTAAAATAAAATAAAGTTGATGTACTTGTGTGTACTGTAGCGCAACCTGCATGGCCAAATTAGGCAACGTTTTTAAAAAACATGCAATTTTTAAAAGATGGGCAACTTAAAAATGGGCAACTTTACAAAATTGGAGAACTTGCTACTGCTCGTGAGCAGACATTCTACTCCTAGTTACAAAGTTCCTGCTGCTTGGCTAAAATTTCTACTGCTGAAAGGGTCCTACTGCTGGCATTGTAAGTGGTAGAATCTACTGCTTGATTTGTAAGTGCATGGACTGTTGTGTAAATTTCTTATCTGAACGAATTAAACCCCCCCCCCCCCCAAATCGCTTGAATTAGGGTTTCAAAATCTAAGTGGATCTCATAATTAATTTCATGCGCTCATAAATCACACTAATTCAAACTATAGCCAACTGATTGATACATAGCCATATGATTGATACAAAATATTTCATGCATCCTATCATACACAGATACGAAAACATTATTACTTTCAACTTAAACATACTAAAGTCACCATATCATATGGTGGAATCTAACAATAAAACCTTCAACAAAGTTTCTTTATCTTTTCAAGGAATGCCGTTTTTCGAATGTCTGAAACTGTGCTTCCTTGCATTCAGATCTTTAACAACATCAAACAGATTTCTTACTATTTGAAAATCTATTTCGGTCTCCTCTTGGATTACCATAAATAACAAACTAAAAACATAAAAACACCGTCATCCTAAACTGCTTCCATGCATTTCACCCCATCTTGAAACCCATCTTGCTGGTCTTCCTGGTTTTGAGGCACCACAACATTTTGCTGATCCACCACATTTTGCTGCTCAACCTCCTAATTATGCGGCACCACCTCACTTTCAGCCACCTCCTCCTCTCTACGGACGGTTTCTTGGTTGGTTTGTAGTTGTAAATGGCATGAAAAAAATAAAAATAAATAATAACTAAATAAAGAAATACATAAAAATTGAAGGAAACTGAAATGTTAATACACCTATGGTAATCGTATCCAA